>VZTO01025931.1:66214-101638 GCA_013400615.1 Syrrhaptes paradoxus
CACTTGCTGGGGTAGGGACTAAGAAGGGGATGGCTGGAGTTTTGTGTCATTATTCTGATATTTTTATTTTTTTTTTAAATCTACCCAGTAAAGTACTTGGTGATGTGAGAAAAAATAAAAAGTTTATCATTTACAAGAACTACAGCACCAGAGATCTAACACGACAATCATCACTCTGTTGACTGAAATTTATTCTGTCAAAGAATATTATAATTACATTTTTTCTACCCTTGCCTGTTTTAGACTCTGTTTTAAAGGAATTCAAGCAAAGCAGCTGACATATAACATTAATACTCCAAAAGCGCTCCAAATTGGAATAAAACTTGGCGAGATGCACAAAGCAATATTCACAATCAGAGGACCATACAGGTTCACCAACCACTTGGTAGCTACATCAAAATTCCTAAAAGACCCCAAGTCTTCCCACGGAGACTTGTGGGGAATGATTTCCTAAACATTATTCATCACCTGTTCTTGGGGAAGGGATGGTGAGAGAAAGGAGGAGGATCAAGGAACAAGCTAAAAAGCCCACAAAAACTTTTCCTGCAAAGAAACTCTGCTTTTAAAGATTCCTAGCAGCTCCTGACTCCATAGCACAAAGCTATAATACTCCTGTCACATGGCTAGAGCCACCCCAGGACAAAATATAATCCAGATATTGACAAGCAAATAAAATGCCTTGGTTTAATAAAGCTTGTAAAAACCTCCAGCGCTTTGTATACTGATACTGAAAGATGCTGTGATTCACCATTGCATTTAATTTGCCTTGGAAAATGGAAAAGGCAGACAAATAGCTAATTAAACTATATATTTTTCATGTATTTATAAGGAAATCTTACTCCTGCATGGTGATACTTTGCATTAAAACTCAGTTCAGTCCTGCAGTGTTAAAAGCACAATTTTCTCAATGAATTTATGTGCAAAATCTACTTATATATTTTTACTTCATATCGCATTCAAGCAAAGCCCTTAAATAGGGTTATTTTAACATTTAAACACTGGTAGTCCTGCTATTATTAATATTAAAATACCTCAATAATATAGCGAAAGAGCTATGTAACACATCTTCACTCGATTAAAGAAGGAAAAGTTCTAGGATAAAATGCAAATTCCAGCTGCTTCTTATAGTACCACAGTTTTAGAGCTCCCTTCACTGCAGTATGTTTGGATTCCTTTTACTCCACCTGGATTTGCAATGCCTAATATATTATTAACTTGCAATTCCCCTGGTTGATCCACTAAACCAGGTCTTAAAGTCTTATAAAGTCTCTACTGTTCCACACAAAAGCCATACATATACTTTTCATCATAATTAACATTTAAACTAACTGTAACACAATACACTTGTGTAGTCTTATTGGTACAAGATCATGTCACAGAAATGGGAAAAAGTATGAAACAACAGGGAGACAGCTTCCTTTTTTTAATTTTTTTTTTTCCATTAAAAAAAGAAGGACCAGAATTTAAAATAGCCTAATATTTCAGATAAAATTATCTAAATTCACCACAAAACCTGTCATATGTCAATATTAATAATATTAATAATATTATTAATTGTTGGGATTAACGGCATACTTCACACAATTCAATGAGATGGTTTCACACAGACATTGTCCCATCAGCCTATGAACATGGTCCTATGCTTTGTTTTTTGTTTGTTTTTTTTTTCCCCATGCAAAACTAGAATTTGAAATTAAAAATAAACTGACTGATGAGTACACTGTCTTGCAGAATTTAAAACAGTCAAAACAATGCAGGAAAGGATACTAATACAAATGAATTTACTGAGCCAGAAGGAAGTTTCTAGTCAGATGAAGGGATAGATGCCAAATATGGTTTTATTTAACATCTTCATTAATGATCTGGAATTAATTAAATTTGCAGGTGACATTAAAGCAGGAGAAACTGCCAAGAGAAGTAAGGCATGAAAGAAATACAAAACGAGCTTCTGAGATGCATAGACCTGTAGCTCAGAAGGGATCGTTATGACAATTTAGTTTGTCATCTTGCACAACAAGGGCCAGAATGCAGCTAGATTTAATTTGGAAGAACGTGACATAGTATTGTTGGGTGGGAGCGGTGAATAATCTATGATGTTGAGCACCACTGGGGAAAGGGAAACTGAGAACATTAAAATACTCCAAGGAATGCACGAGCATTAGCAAGTACCAAATTGAAAGCAACCCCAAACAAACAAAAACCAAGTACCATTCTGGCTGCATTGACCAAAACGCTGCACAGCTGAACAAAGGTACCAAAGTTCACATTGAGCTAACTATAGTAACTGCACTTAAAATACAGAGTTAGATTCTCAGCGTACTACCAAAGAGAGGTTGACAAATAGTCCTGAATTCAGACAGGAATACTAACAACAAACAAACACAACGAGGACCTAGTTATATATAGATGGCCAATGAGACAACATGGGGATAGAAGTACAAGAACAATTGCTAAAGATCAGAAAGCTCTTTGCACTGAAATCTAAAAATAACTGCTCACTGCATGGTGCATGGAATTTAAAATAATGCCATGAAATTATAAAAATATACATCTAGTGAGATGGCATGGCTCTAGAAAAGTCTGTGCAAAGAAATACAGAAAGCGCCATGCCTTCCACCTCCAAATCCTGTAGGATATAAACACCTATTTCCAAGTAACTGGATTTCCAAGCAAACCCAAACTTTCACTCATCTCCCGCTCTTTGTTCATTTTATAATTAGCATTCCAAATTTGGTGTCAAAGTAGAAAATTAATACGAACGTGTCAATGAGAAGTAATGACGGGTGGTGTCAGCAATTAGTACTTGGTATATCATCATTGCGGTCCATGAAACATCACCCTTCTCCTTTTGGATGAAGTGGAGAAGGGGCATACATACGGCGAGCCTGCAGACCATGGACCGAGCTGAGTGAAGCATGAGATATTACATTAGCAAATGATTAAGAGGAAGCAAAAAAGTAATGATGCTGAGCAAGTTATCTAGAACAAGGCAATGAGGAGGGATGAATATTCAAAATTTGAGCCTGCTCTGGAAGTGGCTAACACTTGAGCTTGCCTTGTAGCCATCCTTTCCTCCAGCAGTAAGGCTAAGAGGACTGGGGATGAACTGAGAAAGGGGATGCCTACATGGCATTTAAACTAAAACACCAAAAAAAATGAAAAAGGACATGCAGCTATGGTGCTCTGAAATGTTTGCCTCTGCTGGGTAATTGTTCATCATCCCTCTGTCTCTTCCTGTTAGACGATCCTTCCAGGCCGCAAACTCTTCAGGACAAGCCACTGCTACGCAACTGCGAAGGTGACGCAAACAGATAATAACAATAAATGGTAGCAAGTGACATAATGATGCCAGTGTACACTTGTTATCTTGTTTATTTAGGCTGAGGGCAGCCTAAAATGTTTATCTGCTCTGTATTAAAATTGGCACTATATACACATACATATATATATATGTATGTATACATACACACAGACTTATTAAAATGTATATATATCAGTAAAAGTCAAATGTGATCAAGAAGTTGCTGCCAACAAAGTAGGCAGTGACATGTATTAAAATACTTCAGTACATTTTGCTCAATCCATCATTTAATTTCCTTAGTACTCCAACCCCTCATTGCGTGATCCTGCAATCCCTGTTGTCCTCTACTGCAAGCCGAAACTTGTGCATTTCAGAAACCATTAGCAAAAATGAGCCCAATACTTCCAAAAAACAAGTGAGGAAGGAAAAATGTTGTTTGCAAACACTGGTGTTTGGGGGTTTACCTGGTTTTAGTTCAAAAAGCTGGCACTCAAGCCATGGTGTGAGCCTGGAGTCAGAGAGGCGCCAGCTCCAGAAAAATTAACCCAAACTGGGTGCAATTGTTTGCAGCTGGACACATGCACCTGCACATGCTGGCTTTCACAGGAACACACTCCTGGGTCACACTAAGGACTGATGGCCCCAGCCAACTGCTCACACAGCTCTTGCCATGCATGGGTCATGCTGGGGAGGAGCTTTGCCCCATTCCTCCTTTTCCCAAATCAGCCTTCCTCATCCAATGGTGAGAAACCTAATTGCACCCTGTATTTATTCATGACTGGTTTTAATCCATTTGTTCCTGTGCCAACATTGTTCTTTGGCTTACACGGCTCTCCCTCCTCACTGTTTGCTCTCCCGATGTATTTGAAGAGTGCTACCAATCCCTCTAATCTTCCCTTCACCAAGCCACGCTTTAAAAAAGTGTAGCAAATACAGAATACACACCAAACCCTCTTTTTCTTCAATAGCTAACGAAGTTAACGTAAAGAGCATTAGCAAATTACATAGCTCTTATTAAGACTGATAAGCCTGGAGGGTGTGTGTAGTGTTTCTATGGCTATTCTGGTGTTTGCAGTCGGTAGGACATTTCCACGTGGCACTGCATCATGGTGCGTCCACATGTCCTTCATTGTTTCTAGAAAAACAGGCTCTCCATCACTCCAAGCATACCGACACCTCTTCCCTGTATCTCTTCCAGTCTGAGATAATCTCCCTGAAGGTCTCAAATTATCTCAGATTAATCTCACCAGCATGCTGGCCAGCATTAATATTGCTTTTCATGGGATAGAAAGAGTGAACAAATTACAGGATCAGATTCGGGTCTTTTGTTGCCTTATCAGGTCGTTTACTCACAGCCTTCAGCGAGGAAGGCACACTTCCAAGGGCTTCTCCATCCCTGCTGCTCCCTGTAGATGAGCTCGCTCTTTGTACACAAATGCAGAGGACTAGTCAGTCCATACCTAAGTGTCCTGAACTTTGTCTTATTTCCTTTAATTTATATTACTGCAGAAATTCTATTTGCAAATACCAATGGTGACTTCAACACTTCATGCCAGGAGCTAATTCCATTAGCGCACATTTCCTTTGTGTGCCCATGCCAGTAACAAAAATAGTAAAACAAATCTGCTCCAAGGGCAGTGACTCTACTCCTGTCCAAACCTTTGTACACAACCCACTGCCATTCCTCCATTACCTCCTCTTGTCTACCCTCATTTCTCATTTGACCTTTTTCAGGAGAACGAGCATTCTTCCAAGAAGCACAACAAAGTACAGCTGAAATAAATAACTAAATGGAATTAAGATTCCATTTTAGACTTAATTTTCTGATTGGATGAGGCTTTAAGCAACCTGGTCTAGTGGAAGGCATCCATGCCCATGGCAGGGGGTGGAAGGAGATGGTCTTTAAGGTCCTTTCCAACCCAAACCATTCTATGATTCTATGATCCTATGATCCCTACCTACTTCAGACTTGACTCAAAGAGGTGTTAATTTAAGTGTACAACACAGAAAAAGATAAGACCTAAAATAGGTGTTGGGTGAGATGATTTGTCCATAATCCAAGTCCCCACAAACCTACAAGACTGTATCCCACACTTGGTCTCCCAATTGGCATCCAACATTTAAAGAATGTCATAGAATCATAGGACTGTTTGGGTTGGAAGGGACCTTAAAGCCCATTGAGTTCCAGCCCCCTGCCATGGGCAGGGACACCTCCCACTAGCCCAGGTTGCTCAAAGCCTCATCCAGCCCGGCCTTGAACACCTCTAGGGATGGGGCATCCACACCTTCTCTGGGCAACCTGTTCCATGTCCTCTTTTTTTTTTTTTTTTTTCCAGTTTAATTCTCACGAAGCCTTGAGGCACAGTGGTATTTTGCTTTCTTCACAATTCTTCACAACATGGACCTTGGTCACTGACATGTTTTGCTTCTCAGCTCTACTTCCAGCTCTCTCCCATGCTTCCTAGAACCATCACAGATCTTGTGTGATTTCTGCCACACACCAGAAGATGTATTACCATTTAATGTGGAATTAGCAGTTGCATATCCACAGTATGCACTCTATGGTCATCCGCTCTTGAGTCAAACCAAGTATAAAAAGTAAGTAGGTGGATATATTTATATAAGTAAATGTAAATAGAAAACCCAACTATAACAAACTATTCAATCTGAAATTTCAGGGAATCAAATTAATGTCAAGCTAATGACAGGTTCACAGCCCAGTCATTAAGGCTCTTAAAATTTGCCTGTGCCAGAATATTGATGCAGCCCAAGAGGCTCACAGGTAGCTCAGCAGGTGTTCATTCATCATTGTTATTATTAGAGCACCCATCAGCTCCAGACAGGGTCAGGTTCTCACTGTCCTTGGCACAACACAACAAAATGAAGTGGCAGTGTACTGCAGATTGTATCTCAAAATGATGGGACCTAAAATTACTTCAAATGGACAAAATTGTCTGATTTTGATGGAACTAGGACCCTACAGTGGATACAATAATTTGAACAGTGTGTTTTAAGGGCTCTCATTTTAACAAAACTGCCTAAAAATACACGCACACACACTTTTATTTACACCTTTGTGCAAACTGTCAGTATATACATCCAACATTTCAGCCAACAAAGACCATAATGAATAATTTCTCATCTGCTCAAAGACAATGAACCTACTTTCCTTCCCCCAATTTAATTATATTACATTCGCCCGTGTGCTTTGTATTTTTATAGCGGTATGAATGCTGTAAACTGGAGATACCACTACCAGTTTTCACAATTTTGTCACGCTTCCCATGATATTTGGTGCTTTTTTTTTTTCCTTAAAGATACAAATTAACTAAAATTAAAACAAAAAAGCTACACTTCTGGTTCATAAGGTGCCAAGGAAACCCTTGAAAACGCAATGCCTAGGGTCTCAGCAATATAGGAGGCAAACAGGAGAAACAGTCCAAAAAATATTTTTTTTTTTAATCTTATAAATACTGAATACCTAATTGACAATTTTGAAAGCTGAGATTTAAACAATTCTTCCTGCGATTCTGAAATGAGTTGTTGTTATGTGTTTTTTACAATGATGCGCATGGCTGGTTTTACATCCTATGACCACCCTTCCTGTCCCCTCTACGTGATTCTGGAATTAGCTCTGCAGGGGATGGATGTGGCACTCAGGCAGGCATGGGGGCATCACATACCTTTTCTCCTGCGCGGGTCTTTTGTGGAGGCAATGACAAGGGAATACATTTTTTCTAAAGCAAAATAATTGTAAATCCACAAAATTTGGCAGAAAAACTCAAAGGAGGCCTTGTACCAGAAACTTATTTTCTGTAAACTAAATATACAATTGACTCCATCAACCTGAAATTTTCACTTTCTGTTACATTTCAAAAAAAATAAAAATTATAAGCTAGGAGTTGGGAGAAGTTCCACAATTTACCATCAACTACAGCAAGCTGCTTCTGAAAATAAATCCCCAGCTCCACTGTGTGAGGGATAACAGAAGTAAGAAGCTGAGATGTATTCATGAATCATGGCTTGAGTTTTTCAAAATCAGTAATTAGCAGAACACAGTGACCCAACAACTATTTTTAGTGTTGTGCACTCAGAAAGCAATTTACATGTAGATATTATTAGATACACATTTAATTTGAAACCACAATTACACAAAGTTTTAATTACTAAATATTAAGATACATTTTAGCATATGTTTTATGATTAGCATTTGTAATTCAAGCTATAAACAATACAACTAATTACATTTATTGGTGGAACTTTACTTCCCACACATGTTCAATCACTTTCAATTATTCCCCTAGTAATCTATGACCCAGCAAGATACAGAAATTTTGTGCCTATGTTGCAGTAGCTGGGTAACAGTTTCTGTCCATTTGAGCATGGTATTACAGACTCACCCTGTTTTTTCTGAACACCTTTCAATCACAGACATGCAAAAATGCAGACTAAAAAGCTTCAAAGACCAATAAAAATGTTAGGTGCCATGGCATGTTATTTGAAAATTGCAGCCGAGTTTTACTGGTTTGTTTAATGAAGGACTTCCAAACCATAGCCTAATTCTTCTATGGTGAGATGAAATCTGGAATGAAGACCAGGTTTGGCCATCAAAGGTTTGCAAAAAAACTCTAGTCCTCCTTTTATACCAATTTCACATGCGATGGACATATTTTCCTCTCTTTTCACTTTGAGTTTCCCACCAAAATGCATGCCCACAGTCCAGGGCTGGACTTCAGAAACCGGCAGAGCAAAGGGACAAGGCAGAGCAGAGCTGCTTTTCCTGTGCCAGATCCTTTTGCAGCTGCAAAAAAAAGTGGCACTGGGACATGTCCTGCACCTGAAAGAGCAGCAGCTTTTTCCACCTGAGGTACAAACCACCACGAAAAAACCTTTGCTTAATGTGAGGTTTTGTAGTATTTCTCTGCTTAATGCTGGAGACCCTTTCATCATGATGAAGTGATGAGCTGGGGATCTCCGTCTCTGAGACTATTGCAAATGATTGGGGCAGAGCCTGCAGCACTGAACATGCAAAGTGAATTTAAAAGATATTTGCTGAAAACACAAATATTTCTGGACTTTTTTTTGCTTGTTTTCTTTTTCCCTCTGGGCTCAATAAAATGCAGGCAGAAACCTTTGCTCCAAATGAAAGCCAGATGCTTCACAGATGCAGAAGTAGCAGCTGTGCAACAGGTCTTCATAACTACTGTAACCTACAATTTCATGAATCAGTTGACCCCAAAATTATTGTATAGCAAGCGTAGAGGTGGCATGCTATATGGTGTAGCTACCCTATCACCCTCCCTATCTCCCCCACGCAAAGCAGGAAGAAAAGAGGAGTTGCTTAAATATGTATTTGTCATAAGACAGTAATTGCCCATCAGCTGCTCCATCTCTTTTTTTTTTTTTCTTTAGCTCTTTGCAATTACTAAGAGCCATATGGATATAAAATCGAAGAGAAAGGAGATCATAACAAAATAAAATCTTACAAATTAATACTGTGATAAAATACTTTGGGGTTTATTTCAATGATACCTGCCTCGGTGTACACATTATTTAATTAAACTGCTTCTGGTGGAGCTTAGATATCAAACCACCTCTCCCAAAACCAAGTATTCATATTCTTTGATTTTTTCACAAACAACCGGGCTGCATTAAATATACTTCTCAGGCCTGGTTTTGCATGACAGATATGTGAGGTGCCAATGGTTACATATTATATTCTTCCTCTCAGGCATGCATCTCCTGCAGAGACAGCAGACTACAGAAGCTGACCCTGACTGAGACCATCTTGTCTCTCTGACAAAGCTCCTTTTTAACTTCTTTACTTACTGGTTGCTTCCTGCAATGGATAAAAACTTTAGCTCAGCTTGTGATAATTTCACAGGCCCTGAGCACCCTGACCCTGGAACCCCCAAGGTCAGAAGTCAAGTCTTGTTCTGAAACATCTGTGTGCTTCATATTAAAGTAGAACAAAAGTGGAGAAATATCCACCAGTGTGACAAGAGAAACAGGCAAAATGGGAATGACACTTTGGTCATCTGTTACCCATGCCACCTCCAGCCATTGACTGAAATGCGATGGAAAAAACTCTCCAAGCCTCCTTCCAATAAGCACTTTGTTTGGGAAACACTGGGAAAGGTCTCCAGTTGATTTTTATTCCCAGCGTGTGCTAAGCATATGTTATCTGTAGGCATTCAGCAACCCAAACAACATGGCTTTACAAAACCTACAGAAATTCTGCTCATGCTTGGCTGTGGACAGACAAGCCACCTGTGCTGAAACACAGGGCAGCTGAAAACCACAGCTCAGGAAAGCAAGGACAGAAAAGATGCTCCCTACCCTTCACCACATCCGAGGAGCAACAGGAACACACAGTGCAACTTGTTTCTTGCCTGAAGTTGTGGTTATAGAAGGAATTATTAATCTTCATTAATTTAGTCTCTTAAAAATCTAGATTTTGAAACTATTTATTGATTTGGCAATAAAATACTTGTGGAAAATGATCAGCTGAACCATGCTCAAGTCTCAAATCTGTACACACCACACGTATTTACAAAATATTCTTCCAGATGCCCAGGGAAAATCAAAATGGCCTTAATTTCTACAAATGAAAAGGGTTAACAAAAAACTCAAATTCTTAAAGTAATACAACTGGTTCTGCTCTGGATTCTTCTGGCTACTTAGAGTGGCATGAGATTAAAAAAAAAGCACTCACTCACCTTACCTGCAGGCAGGAACCACTCTTAGTAACTTTCAGTTATACTGTTGCAGACAAAAGATGTACATATATGTCTGCTGACTCCCGTGTCAATAAAACCTATTGCAATGTTCTGCAATTTACATTTTGACAATAAAAAGGACTTTTTTGGTTTTGTTTTGGTCAATAAGCCATGTCCTGATTACACCAGCATTTCACACTTACGTGAGGAGACTATAGCTATTTTCTTATATATTTATATATTCTTATTTATACATATTTTATATATGGTATATATATAATTCAATAGGCAACTTTGTACAGCAGATGCAGTCAACAAATTTACCTTTATAGAAAAAGGTGACAAACTGGATGTGCAGCAGACTCGGCATCACCAGCAGGGTGACGATCAGCAGTCTCACCTTACATCGCTGTAGGGCTTACCCACAAAATAAATGGCCAAAAGGTCTTTCCTGCAACTTCTGCAGACCTTTGCAGAAAAACTGCAAAATCAGGTAAAACTCACAGATTTCCCCTGGAGAACAGTTCCTATCTATACACCAAAACGGTGCATTTGGTAATGTACTGTAAATGTAATGTAAATGGCTGCTTTTAAAAAGGTGATCACAAAGAATTTAGAAAAACTTGCTAAAGAAGGTGATGGAGAAGTCACACTTACCAACTCTACAAAGGCAAGTCCACCGTAACTGTGAGCAACAAAAAACACGTTCTCTGCAGCTGACTGGGAAATAAAATGGTCCCAAACATAAATTGTGTGCTCTTCAGGAGATCCATTATCCTGCAGAAAGAAATTACATTTGTGACAATTACGTTTTAAAAACTGGCAATTCTGTCTAAAAGCAACATGCTCCTATATGTTAACATGTTTTGTTAAAACAAACCTCAAATGAATATATTCCAGTGTCAAAAAAAAAAAAGGATTCATTTGTCTAAATAAAAGAAATTTAAGAATGTAATTTAAAGGTGGTAAAACAGTTGCTTTATTATGGCTTATTTTAATAAATACAACAAAAATTATGCATCTGCAAAATTTTGTCTAAATACCATGATGGCAATTCAGCTAAACAGAGGCATTCAAAGAAATTATGAGCCATTGCTCTGATTTTCATTCTTTTGAAAACTCTTTGTCAAATATTTGTTTGCTGATGGTTTGTTTAAAGCAGTTAAGCCTCAGCCTGGTAAAACAAATAAAAATAAGCAGGAACAATATAAATATAATTTCAGCCTTTACAATTTTTTTCATTTAATGGGCCAACAGAAACCTGCCAAAGATTAAAATTACGATATTTAAATGCTACTTTTTGCAACTGCAGACTATGAGATACAGAGCAGATAAAACTCCTCTTAACTGCTTACACATCAGCCATCATTTTGGAGCCTTTGGCAGTTAGGGGAGTGCTTTTTCTTGTTATTGAACAAGAACTGGTGAATGCCAGCCAAGGAAGAACCACTAAAGGCACTGGAGTGATTTATACGGATTTTTGTGCACTCTCAAAGATTGGGGTTGTGAAGTCCCACCTCCACCTTAGAGGCTCTTGGAAAGCTCTGTACCCATCTATATTTTACTTATGTCTCAGGTTGTCCATGTCTCAACCACAAATCTCTCTAGTTTCAGGTGACGAGAGCAAGATAGATTGCTCAACCCAGCAAAAATCACCTTCTTAGTCCCATTCTGAAACTCAGTTTTGGGAATCCAAGCTCTTAAGACTGTCTAAAATAAACGGGAAGATAGACAATGAAATAATGTGGTGGATTTAGGCTCTTCTAATGCCATGTTTCCTAAATAAGAGTGAGATGGCTACAAATCTTCATGGATCTGGAGCCAAAGCTTTTAAAACAATTACGTGCTTTAAAATTATTTTTTTTCTCTAAGGTAGCAGTGATTTAAACATATTTATCAAATATTCCAAAAAGCACTGAAGGTATTCTTCTTCACCCTGGACAGATTCTGCTCTTGACTGACTACAACAAAATATATTTTAACTAATTATGTACCAACTCTTGTAAACCACCCCAGCGTGAGAAAGGGCTTGTTTTCTTTCAACCCTGTTTTGAAATTTGATTGTAGAGATGGGTGAAGGTTGTAAAGACTCCTCCCTTTATGAGGAAAGAGGGAAGTTTCTGAAAAGAACTTCAAAAAGAAAACAAGATAGACAGACCAGTTATTAAGATAAAGCTGAAGGACAACTTGAACTGGAGTTTCTTATGGAAAAGTGGTGCACTCTTAATTATGACACATATTGAAAAGGCTCATTAAAACACCAGGAAAGTTTTAAAATTACTAGTTTATCTAAAAGGCTTATTTTAGCTAAATATTAAGAAGATATTGGGTTTTAAATAGTAATAATGTTACCATTAATTCTCATAACAGGTACATAACCCTGGTCTAATGTTCTGACAAAAAACAAGAGGTTGTTTCTGATTAATATTTCATTTTCAGGTATTTTGTATTTATCACTCCACAGGCTGCTGGGGAAAGCACACCATCTTAGGATTCCCACAAGACTTAAGACAGCAGCAAGAAGCTTCTGAAGGATTAAACAAATCAACCTGAAAAACCTTCCACCAATTAAAGCATAACCAGTGGTCTAGCAAACCCAATCATTAACTGCACAGCTTCACAGTCCAATACAAAAACTCAACAGGATTTTATAAAAGCAGAAAAAAAATAATTAGAATGAGTCAGATGTAGACCATAACTACAGTTTTGTTACTGGTGAAAAAAACCCTGCAAAACGTTGGGATAAACTGTGTTGCTCTATGTACTCTGCTAAACCCTAAAAGAAGGTAAAAAAATGCACATATGCGTGAGAAGGAGTTTGGAGGAGTTGTGTATGTTTAGAAGAAAAGCTCTTTCTTCAGAGCATCTGCTTATTTTTTCCCTCCCCGTAACCAGACAGTATTTTAAACAACTCGGATGGAGAATAAACCTGTGCTGTGTCCGTACAAGAAACCTCTGGCTGCAGGAGTAGGCATCACTGACTGCAGAGTCTCCTTTGGATTGGAATTGAGCAGGGTCCATGAGGGTTAACCTCCTCTGCCTGGTCTGGGTTAAATTATGAGGCTGGATATTGCAGCTTCGGTAAAAAAGGTGCAGTTTCAGGCAGTTGTTGCTTTCCTTACATTGTCACTACATACAACACACTTACATACCACCTTGTTAAATTATTTGATAAAGCGTGGGCCTTTTGGTCATGCTTTACACAATTATTGATAGGATTGTACAGGAAGGAACAGAGAAACCATGGTATGTATCTCCAAAGGCAGCTGGGGCTGAACGCATTGTCATTAGACTGAGATGGAAAGGTGCTGGAAAAGATGAACTTGAACTTCCAGCTGCTGAAAGTTGGCCATCTGTAACTGGTAATTTTATGTCTACACTAGCAGCCTGATTTTTTGGAGGTCTGGAAGTCATAGCGATGGGTCTTCATTTTTCTGAAAACCTTTCCCCACCCCCAATATATACAATTAGAAATAATAAAAAAAAATTGACAACTATGTTATGTGAAAAGGCCTCTCCTCCTCCATGTGATGCTTAACCAATGCAAAATAACCCAAAACCAGGAGCTTGTCGGGTTGCTGCAAACCAGGTACCACTCTGCTCCTGCACCCCAGAAGATGCAACCTACACCTGTTCTCCCATCACGCAAAATCCTACCCACCTTTTAACTCACTAATAAATTTCTCTAAAAGGGGCATCCATAAAAGCAATATAGAATATATGTAGCCAGGCATTAGGTTCTGCTTCAGTGAATGACAGTAGCATGAGGCTAAGTAAAAAGATGCTCTTGCCACACAGACATACTCCTTTTGAACGAGAAACGATCATTAAGGATTTGCAAATAGAATGCACATTTATTTCATGTGGAAGAGATGAGTATTCACAAATACTGGTTTAAGATCAGATTCCCTTTTCTAGCGATAAAAGACTTTTTTCCCCAAGTATTTTTTAAACACTCCCTCTTAACTATTTATAAAAAAATTTAAAACTGAAATAGCAACTGCTTAAAAAAGATCATAAATCATTAATACAGAGCTTTTCATTTAAATATAAAAAGTTTAAACAAATAGTTTAATAATACAGTCTATGAAAATAATATGACAATGATTCATAAATTCATGTTTCTCATATAGATTAAGCCATTTAACATCCCAGGGCCAGAACCTCTCCTACAGCTGCCTGAAGCAGCAGCTTGAGGGAGGGAAGAGGTTGCCAGTCACTGATCTGCTTGGTCTCAACTCAAGTCCTGGTATGGGTTTGGGACATCCTGGGCTACTCCAGCCTGGACCAGCTGAGCTTGGTTTTGGGGAGACCTCACACTAAGAACGGCAGCCCATGGCGACAGTGGCTGGGGGTCTATGCAATGCTAATAGAAAAATGTTTGTATAAAATTCTGCTCCTCATCTCCTTCTAATAAGAGGTTTTGCTTTGAGAAAACAGGCTTGCATATTTAAAATTCTCTCTGTAATAGTTCTTAAGCCCCTGAAAACCCCACGATTGTGGGCAAATTTTCGGGCCGTCCATTGTGCAGAAAAAAAAAAGCAAAGTAAGAGAGCACAGATTTCAGTCTCATTTTTTTGCAAAAGGAGTTGAGAGGTATATAACATTTTAATGGCTGGAGCCATTAGGAATATGCAGATAAGCAGTGTGCACGCATTGAATACAGTGTTACGTTGTGCTGCGTTTAAAAAAAACAGGTTGAATTTACTAATGTAATATCACAGTCATTAATTGTTAAATCCCAAGCTGAAGTGATGGAGCAACAGAAGCCTTATCAACTATGCCAGATTCTAACACCTAGACATTGCAAGGTCTACAGTTATGATGGACTACCTGAGTTGATAACACATGGAATTATCTAAACAACATTTGCATATTTGTGTAATTACTTCCTAAGGTTAATTAGCTCCTGCAAAGCAGCTTGCCCTTTGAGACTGCTTACTGTGACAGGTTCACATATTTCCCATTTCCACGCCAAATTATTTTTTTTTTTGAAAGTAACCTGTTGCTGGAAAGTTACAGATGGGGCAAGAGCTGGAGGTCTCGAACTACTATAGACTTTACTGAGGCAGAGCAGCTCACATCCTATTTTAAACTTCTAATTCATCAAAACTCAAGAAAATCAAATCAAGAAAATCAAATTAGTTTTAAGCTCTGGTGACAGCTCTCTCCTTTTGCTTTTTTTTTTTAAATCAAAGAGTTGGAATCACATTTTTTCTGCGACAAGGGAAAAGTGAAATGCATACAAATAGGGAAATATGCCATACAACTGAACAGCTCTTTAACAATCTACTTGAAGGTGGTTTCTATAATTACCACTCATCACAGCAAAACAACTTCTTCCAGCTCCATGAGCTACTCTAAACAAGTATGATACATGTGTTAAATATGGGAGAACAGAACCGCATGCTGTCTGGGAGGCAGTGAGATGGAGAAGGCTCAGGTCTCCTGCCTCCCATCCTTCCCTAGAGATGTCAGATCCTGCCTCACCAGCAGGACCTCTGCAGTTGTGTTCAGCTCCAAGTGAGCCTTGGGGCAGGCAAACTTCTCCCTCAACTCTTCTGAAATATCATTAGATCCAAAATAACATACAACAATAATATAACAGTATAAAAATATAACTTACAAAAGTAGCAGTTGGTCATTTAAGCTACCCAGGATGCAACATCAGTGAATGGCTAATATCGGTATCTTCTGTACAATAAAAGGTATATTTTCTGTACAAAAAACTTGCTCTTTTAAGAGAAAATCCTATGTTTGGAGGTTTGAAATAAGCAGCAAAGAGATATAGTTTGTTCCCTGCTGCTATACAATTTTTGATTATCACAACCTGGCTCACGTCAGCATCACATTTTGCAGCGCTCTTAGGTAATGGGTCCAATAAAAATTAAATGGATTTCATCGGAAACCTTCTTTTACCAGAAAGCAAGATTTTCAAAACCTATTTTGTATATGTATGTACACGCATATAGAAACCAGAAGGGATGGTGACGAATGCTGAAGACAAATGAATCGGGAAGACCTTAACCCATGCTACTGCAATGGCAGGATGTGTGGAGCTCTGACCTAATTAGGTACAAATAAATCTGGAGGAACTCTGCCACTTGCTCTAATAGCAGTGGAGGGTTAAAAACAACTCTTGGTTTATTATCACCAGAGCAGCTCCAAAGCCTCAGTGCAAAGGTCTAAGAGGCTCTGAAGGCAAGAAAGCTGGAAGAGAAGCCAAAAAAAAACCAGCCAGCACATGATTTTTTTTTTTTCCAAAAGACAGCAGCTATAGTATAACAATCAGGTAAAAAGATAAAACTACGGAAAGGATATACAAATGAAAACAGGAAAAAAGTGGAAGGAAAGATCTCACACTAGTATTTTTCTGCAGCATGACTATCTGAAGACAAGACTTCTAGAGTATCTAGCTCAGGTCAATTTGACTTGTAATGGAGAAATTCCAGCGTACTTAGGAAGCATCCCATCCTCCTGAAACTTCCCCCCCCCCCTTTAATCAGAGAGTTGAGAGAACTCTTGCACAGATGTTTCTGAAACATTCCCTGGTTCTGCCTGAGAGGAGACCCCAGGAGGCAGAAGGACATTTTACTAGGAGGAAGAATTATATTTCTGCTTTACTTACTGACATGGCTAGCACTAGTCTGCATGCTAAGGACATGAAGATGAACATACACAAGGATGGGCTGGCTCTAAAATACTGGATTTTCAGGAAGGATGGTGATGGAAAGCCTTCTACACTGTCCAGCAGACAAGATGAGAGGAGGCTGCAGAAGAGAGTGGATGACTGTGACAAGGTCAAGATGGTCTCAGTGGCAAAGCGGCAGCTACTGGGAGAGAAGACAGAGGAGCAAATTTCTAACAAATCCTAAATCTGACCATGCACATTCGAAATTCAGTTTGTCAGGACCTTCTAGGAGTGCTGGGAAGCAAGGATAATGAAGACTGAGCAGCAGGTTGAGTTATTTTAGTTGCTGCATCCTGAGTGAGAAAGAGATAACTTGAGAGAAAACAAAAGGGGAAGAATCACAGAATCATTAAGGTCAGAAAAGACCTCAAGGATCAAGTTCAACCTAACACCACCTAACTCACTAAACCATGTCCCTAAGCACCACATCTACATGTTTCTTGAACACCTCCAGGGATGGTGACTCCACCACCTCCCTGGGCTGCCTGTTCCAATGCCTGATCACTCTTTCAGTGAAGAAATTTTTTCTAATATCTAGCCTAAACCTCCCCTGGTGCAACTTGAGGCCATTTCCTCTTGTCCTATCACATGTTACTTTAGAGAAGAGGCCAGCACCCACCTCACTACAACCTCCTTTCAGGTAGTTGTAGAGAGTGATAAGGTCTCCTCTCAGCCTCCTCTTCTCTAGACTAAACCTCAGCTCCCTCAGCTGCTCCTCATAAGACCTGTTCTCCAGACCCTTCACCAGCTTTGCTGTCCTTCTCTGGACCTGCTCCAGCACCTCAATGTCCTTCTTGTGGTGAGGGGCCCAAAACTGAACACAGTAATCGAGATGCGGCCTCACCGGTACAGGGGCACAATCACTTCCCTAGTCCTGCTGGCCACACTGTTTCTGATGCAGGCCAGGGTGCTGTTGGCCTTCTTGGCCACCTGGGCACACTGCTGGCTCATGTTCAGCCGGCTGTCAACCAGCACACCCAGGTCCCTCTCTGCTGGGCAGCTTTCCAGCCACTCTCCCCCAAGCCTGTAGTGTTGCAGGGGGTTGCTGTGACCAAAGTGCAGGACCCGGCACTTGGCTTTATTGAACCTCAAAGGGATAAAATCATATCATCAAAACAGATAAAATCATAGATGCTTTGGTCTTGAAAATTTGAATGGAGGACACCTTTCTTTCCTCCCTTCTTCTATGGGCTGTGTATATATTTTATTTGCATACTTTGCCACATTAAACATCCAGGAGGATTTGATGCCCTGTGTAGGTGGCAGATCAGGTTCGTGGTCACCAGTGTCTGGTGTAGCTCTATGGAGACCCAGAGACCCACTGAATCTGCAAAGGTTCAACACTAAACCAATGCAAATGCATTATTGGTGATGTTATTTTATTCAACAACCATGTTCATATGTATTCAGAAAGAGTCACACTGTATTTTTTCCTTACTTATGACCTTGGCAGGGACTAAATCAAGAACCTCTTCCACTTTTCTTGATAGAATAATTGGGGAAATAAAAATACTGTATTATATTTTAAGGGCACCTTCTGAGATGGGGGCAAGATATATATTCTGGCAGTAGGTAGCTGCTGCTGTTGAGACAGAAGGAGAGAGCAGGTATCACAATAGCTAAATCTGGTCGTTTGTGGAATTGCAGATATAAATAGCATAACCAAGGTTATTATTTGGCATGTGCCTTCGGAAAGCAATATGGCACACTGACTTAAGGTTCCATTTTCCATATTACGGATCTCAGCCTTATTCCCAGGTCTATTTGAGGTTTTTCTGTGCAATTTCTCATGCCTATTTTACTTGTGAAGTGGGCCAGTGATTGGAGTGTTCCCAATATTGCTTATGAAGCCTTAGTAATACAGATGTTGTGTGCATACAGCCAGCAGCAGAAAGGAAGACGAGAAGACTTACACATCACAGTTAAATATACATAGTATAAAGTTAGGGTAGTCCCACCTCCAAAAATCCCAACAATTTATCAGGAAAGCAGACCTGCTAAATGAATAAGTATTGCAGGAAACGTGCAGTATCTGGCATGTCCTATAGACAAATAAAAGATTTAAAACAAAAATGCATTTTGGCAGACTGAGGCAATATTCAAACCATCCCCACCACTGCAAAAGGGATGAAGGGCTGGCTTGGGAGGAAGCTGTGGTACCCACGCTTCACTACGGCACAGCTGCTGAGATTGGGTTTAAAATGCCAAGTTTTAGCCAATGCAAGGCTGACATGTTCTAGCCAGGTTTTTACATTTTTGTGTTTTGGCCCCTCCCCGGGGCCCTTGTTCTCCCCAGCTCCCACCACAATTATCATCCAAGACACCTTCAGATCCTGTCCCACTCTTCCCACTTCAGACTCAAGATGGGCTTTCCCCAGTGATGGTGTTCAGGAAATAAAATTCAGATCTCTGCTAAATGTATGTGGGAACAGAGGGAGCTGGGGCAGCAGGAGGGAGTCACTTTCCCCTTTATATCCAAATTTATTGCACACAGGAAAAAAAACAAAGAAACTCCAAGCCAGAAAAGTGTTTTCCTAGCTAAGCCCTCAACTAACACAGTTTCCTACTAGCAGTCTAGAGCTACTTGTGAATTAAAAAAAAAACCCAAACCACCTCTGCTCAGCAAGGAACAAGTTGACCCTGGAAATCAAAACCCTCTTTCCAGCTTCTCGGTCATGCCTTGAGCCCTCATTTATAATATTCCAACAGGCAAACTCCCAAAACCATGGAGTGAAGCCGTCAGCACCCACAGCTATGCTTCACAGAGGTGCTGGTGGTCTCAGCTGCATTAATGCATCGCTGACTTAATATATATGTATTTCAATGTATACATTACATATATACATATATACATATATGTGCTTGGTTTTTTTAATTTTTGGCAAACGTAGGTCTTGGTAGGAGGCATTCAGAGTGCTGCCTTGTTGGGACCACGCAGCTCTTGCAAGAATATACGAGTGTTTCTTATAGGGCTTGCGTTGCAGGAGGAACATCTCAGATTTGCCTTTGAACTGAAAGTCGAGTGTGGTGAGTATGGCTGCAGATCGGCACAAAAAATAAACAAAGCGAGCCCCAAACATTACCTGTGTTGTTCAATCTGCAACGGCTCCATGCAGCAAAGACTCAGCTTTTTTTGCACAGTGAAAGTTTTCTGCTGCGCGGTTGCTGTGTTCAAATGCCCTATTTCTTCAGCTTTTTATTAAAAAATTCAAGGCACTTTGTAACTTGGAGGGGTTTGCTGTTTATAAAGCAAAACCCAGATCTCAGGCTAAATTAAGTCTCAGAAGTTATTATAAGCAAAACCTCCCTGGTTAAAGTATCTGCTTGTCAGGGAGGGTAAGACAACTTCGTCAGGCTGTTGTTTCAGTCTGGATTTTCCCGTTATTACTTCTTTTGGAGTCTGGCATGTCCTGTCATCACCACCTAACAGTCTTCTGGAAAAGTGCAGGAAAGGAGACCAAAAAGAAGAAAAATTCAGACAAAATCAGTTTCTCAGTGGCTCTTAATTATCATCTCTGGAAAAAACTTGGGGGTTGGTATTTTTCAATGACTGGTTGTTTTTTTTTTAGTAGCCACTTACTCCCTACTTCACTGGGGAGTCAACAGCTAAAAGCCTTCCTTCAAAATAGATCTTAACCTTGATTATCTGCAGTACTCCTTTTGTTTATATTGTTTCCAAATTGACAGCAGTGGTAGGAGTCACCTAAGCTAATTATTTTATAATTTAGACAAGAACATAAATAATATTACATTTTTCTTTTTTTTGGTCTCGGGATGAGAACATTGTTGACTCACTGAGAGGAAAGAGGTGCAGGAGAAGAGAATAGGAGGAAGGATGGAAATGAATCAATGGAAGTTTTACTTAAGAAAAAAATAACTAATTTCCCTTTTATCTCTTTGACAGACTTTTGGACTTTTGGTTTTTTTTTTTTGATTCTTATTCCCCCTCTTCATATAGCTTGCAGGGTTCCAGGTGAAGGAAACCTGAATTTGAAGGAGCATCTTCTGGCAAACAGCTTGGAAATCCTGCACAGGCCAACTTGTCGGTTTGTCCAAAGAGACTCCAATTGGTAAAAATACCCAAAGACTGGGGCAGTTGCTTTTCAGAGCAATATTACTGGTATGTATCCCTACATTTTATGTCTCTTTGTACTTTTTTCTTTCCAAACCAATCTCAGGGATCGAGACTCTGCCCACAACATATTTCGGCCCAGCATCACCAAAGACAGCTTTGTGTGGTCGAATTACAGGAACAAAAGAGCATTCCTAAAACAAACCATCAGGTTGCATCTTCACAGCTGTCTTCCCCACCAGCCATGTTTCTGGCAATTAATAGATTAATTGTGGGGGAAAGTAAATAAAAACAAATATGATATTTTTACAAAATGAATAATCTTTGCAAGACACAAGAACAGATCATGGCAGTTATTTAAATCATTACACGCATTTTTCTAAACACTAGAATCATTTTTTTTTTTAAATGAATGCATGTGAAACATTCAAAAACTCCTAATGGAAGACATGCAGACATGCAGAAGTGTTATTTTTCTATTTCCTAAAGTACTTAAAGACTATTTTACTTCCCAGTTCTTTCAATCTGTTTATAAGTTGTAATGAGAAACAGACTTTTTTTTTTAACCATGCTATTGCAAGAAAAATAGCATTTTGGCCAAGAAAAATGCAGATTTCCCCACCACAGGAAACAATGAATCTAGCAAACTTCAACATATTTAAGTAAAATAACAACTTAGTATTTTCATTAACAGCTACGGTTTCAGAACAAAGCTCAGTTGTAAAGTCTCTGTAACAGACAGTGTATCTCTTACACGGGTTAAACTAAATAGAATGGCTTTGCCCTGTATTTTTCTTCTTGAGGTGTCTATTTATTGTATACACTCAAGAGCCGTTATTTAAGTGAAAGATTATTTGATTTCTCCTAATAAAGAGAGCAAAGTGCTTCGTGCTTTAAATAAACTGATATACTATTTATTTAATGTGCAGCTATAAAGATTTGCTGAAGTGCCTTAATATGTAGCACACTATAATTAATTGCATTTTAAGTAACTGTCATTAGCTTATAAAACAGCTATCTAAACAGATGACAAGCACAATCTGAAATTCACATTTGTGTTTTTTGTTGGTTCTCATTTCAATAATCTGAAAATTTTAATGCTGAGCTATTGAAGCCTTAGTTCAGTTTCTCAGTTTTTCCATCCAGACCCACCTCCATATTTTTGTTTCTCAATAATGTAAGCTAGGAAATGATCTTTAATCCTGACAAGTCTCTAAACAACCTCAGGGATTGCTTGTTTTACCTCTGTCTCGAAATCTGCGATTCCCTCATGCTGACCATTTTTATTAAAACAAGCTCTTCTCTGCTCAGATTAAGCGAGGATGTTGGTGTTGCAGCAGCGGCGCATTGCTGCCACTGAAGATCATTAGAAATCAGATCACTAGCAAGTTTCTTCTAATGCAGTGTAATTTTTTTAGCAACTCAAAAACATCTAACTCCATAACAGACAGCTTGGCTGTATTTTAAATTAGCACAAATGCTAAAGCCAGGAAATGTAATTCTCAGGATATCGGAACAAAAGGTTCAGAAAAAAAGAGAATTTTTATATACCATAAGATTATCAGGACTAGACTGTCACACTGTGACCTTGCTGGCGTCTAGCTAATCTGACAATATTTGGCAGAGCATTGTTTCAGATCAATAACTAATTAACAAAGTACAAAAGAAGTTGTACTGTTTTTGAGGCTCCTTGTTTGAAATGGCTTTTGGTTGCACATGGGCAGAAAGGTCACTTTTATGACATCTTCACAAGTCTTTCAACATCCTGCCACTGTCAGATTAAATTACTTTTAGCAATTAATTGTCATAAGTTAAAACAGAAGCACATTTGTTACAGCAGGTTGTCATAATGACATGGTGAGCAGTTGTTTTGATATGAATTTCTTTCACTGACCCTCTATCATAACTTAATTTTTTTGGTTGACCTAACTGGAAAATCGGGAGCAATCTTCTAACTCAGGTGGCACAGGACAAACATTGGGGGTCTTACTGAGATGATAGACTGAACAAAAAAATGGAAGGGAAATTCCAGAGATAACTTAAGATCTTGAGAATAATATGTATCTTCTACAGAATATATAACTGATGTATATGCTGGTGGGTGAGATAAGAAAAAAAAACCCTCAAAAAACCACTTGGATGTAGCTTTAGTTACTATTATAAGTGGTCCTTGATGCCATTTTAATCCTTTACTGGCCAACATAATTTGTCTGACGTGATTAAAAGCAAGGATTAAGTGGATTCAACATCTGCAACCTGCAGCCATTCAAACCTAAGTTTTGGAGGCTGGGATCTTATTGTGCTTTAACTAAAAATAGTTCTACTCTTCAAGTTCATTTTGTTAAAATTCTCTGTATCATAATGCATGCATATTGCCCATCTTACAAATTAGTCCTCCAACATTTCTTGTCAAAGTTTGTATGAGTTTTCTGTAAGACATTACATCAAGATGAAAACAGAAAACAATCCAGCAAAAGCCCCCTGTATTTATTTGATAAATGCTAAATCCCATTTCAGCTGTTCACAGGGCTTTGCCACGCCACCCCATTACCAGAGCCTCTGAAAAAAAATCCAGTTTGCTGGATGGTGCAAAGCCAATAAAGTTTATCAGGAACAGATAGAAGCATTATAGATGGAGTAGCTCCTCCTGCTTAGTATCTCAGGTCTTTCTTTTGTGATGTTTGTTGCCTCTTGCTATTTGGGAGGGAAAAAACAACTTTGAGTGGCAAAAGCAAGAGCAGATCTCCACCTGCAGCCACGGAGGTGAATGGTGAGTAGATCTCTACCTGCAGCCATAGGATAAACAGGAAAAGAGAAGCAGGACTGACTCCATCCTGCACTGGAGAAGACAGACATTGTGCAGAAGACCTGGGCAATGGCAGGATCTGTCCTGAATGGT
Source organism: Syrrhaptes paradoxus (assembly GCA_013400615.1). NCBI lineage: Eukaryota > Metazoa > Chordata > Aves > Pterocliformes > Pteroclidae > Syrrhaptes > Syrrhaptes paradoxus. The sequence continues at coordinate 89,897 of VZTO01025931.1, forward strand.
GGCAGCAAAAAAGTTGTACACCCCAAGAACAGTCTGGGTAAGTTGTCTTTGGTCCTGGATGTCCTGTATGAGCTGATTAACCAGATCTTCAGGCTAACTGAGACTTTGCAAGAGCTCTGATAGCTCTTATGTTTAACAGCAGTTGAACACTTTAACAATCCACATTTAACCTATTTTGCTATTTTTGTAGTTTAGCTCTGCTAGTGCCAGTGTTTTTGTACCAACATATTTTAACTCTTAAATCTTTTTTAGTAATAAAGATGACAATGAGTGGTAAGAACTGATAGTTCCCAGGTACCAGATGTCCTGGAAATTCCCCAAACTGTGACTGCATTCACTGTGCCAAATATCCCAGCACAATGCCAGAACACCCAAAACTGCCTCTCCACCAACCAGCACAAATTAGTTTTGGAGGCAGCAACACAGATGTCTGCATGAGCAAAATTCTTACAATGAATGGCATTCACAGAAAACTGGACCAGAGTACCTTAAATAATTCATAACCCTGCATGAACATGGGCAAAGGTTTAGGAGATGAAGAGAAACCAGGGTCTTCAAAGCAACCTGTAGTTAATGCACTGGTCTGAAGCTGAGATACAGATTCAGGTCTCACTTTGAAATTAACAGTGTATAAGCAAAATCTTCTAAGAAGCTGTTGTGCACAGGCTTAATTGAACTCACTGTTCACTAATGCTTTAATAAGGTTGCATGCTTTTTAATTTTGCCATGTCTATTCTCTTTGAGACACACACTTGACAAATAATCAGTTTGAATTTCACAGGGTATTTTTTCTCTTCCCAAAACTCAAGAATTGCTTTGCAATTTAGAATGAAAATTTGTGGACTCACACTGTTGACAAAATCCTTTTCTGCCAAAGCAATAACAAAGGAGAATGAGAGGGAGTAGGAAGGACATGGACATCCTTCCCATTATTCAAAAATGGGCATGCCGGTAACATCTGGAGAATATCTGTGAAAAAACTCCTACTTCTGTACTGCTCTAATGTCCTTCAGCAAATTTAAGCAGATGATCTGTTGTGGAAGTTCCCCAAACCTCGAACCACATGCAGTTGAGACAGAGTGACTCTGAATACACTCCAGAGAGGTCCTACAGATGACCACTATGGTGGGCACAAAAACCATTTACAATATTTCCATGTCATAACCTTTTATTTCCAACTTTTGTATGCCCTGCGGACCCCCTGCACAACTGAAGCAGTAGTCACCTTTTACATCCTCAGCCTGTCTTTGCTGATTCTAGCAGATCTGAATTTTGCTTAGTTGCTTTATTTTCAGGTAGAAATAGGCATTATTTCATGGTGTTGTTGGAAAGTCATGTTATGGTTATTTAGCACACCTCTAACAGAATAACAACTGAACTTCCATTCCAGTGATAAGATACTGTCTGGTGCACATCAGGTTAAAAATCTGTTTAAGTATAAGCCAAACTCTATCAGTCAAAACAGAAAGGGAAAGGAAATGGTAGAACATAATGAACAAATAGCCAACAGCAGCAGAAAGGTATTCAAGAGAAGTGAACTCCACGATCACATCAGATGCTGTTACTCTAAGATCTATCACAGCAATAACTCATTTGCCCACTTAAGGTAAAGCAGTCAGAGCAGCCTTAAACAGCACACAGTGTATGAAAGCTTGACATATCTCAACAAGGAGGATTTCATACATGGCCAAGGTCTCCACTGGTAAGGGATTTAAAAATAAGCAACAGCCATTAAACATAAGCCTACCCTTTTTTTTGGCAGCCAGTGCAAAGGACACGTGATGGATAACATGATCCTGTCATCAAATGCATTGGTTCATTTTTCAAACAACAGGCAAAGTAGAGAACCCAGAGGCTCAGAGAGGTGTACTGCAAGGTGGAATGTGCGAGGGCAGGGACTTGTCAAAGGATGAGACAACAAAGTTGATTGCAGAACCTAGAAATCTTTCAAAACTACTCATGCAGCCTAAGCTTTGCTAAGTTTCTCCATTACTCAATTTGCTAACTTCAAAAGAATGCCTCAGCAAACCAGATCCCTAAAATAAATAAATATCTGTCTTCTTAATGTCCACACACAGTCAAGGCTTCTGTTTTCCCAGATTAAGAACAGAGTGTCTGTGACACAATTAAGTGGTAATGTCAATTGCCCACTTTTCTAGGATATCGGCTGAACTTGCAAGATCCATGAAATCAGATTATTCAGTTACACAGCAGGTGGAAAAGAGAGGGGATAGGAGTGAAAAGCCTTCTTGGAAGGAAATACCCGTCCAAAAGAACAAACAAACTGCAGATGCTTACGAAGTACCAGGTGTATTATCTGAAATAACCACATTTTGGGACAGAGAAACTCTTCCAACTCAGTCCCTGTTTCAATGAGGACATGACAAAACCAAGGTGTAATATTTTGCCTGGTTTATTCAGAGGAATAGGAGCAGTATTTTATTAAAGAACTAAAAAAACTGACACTTGGCATGAAGTGTGGCAATTTATTTCAGCTCTTCCTGATGGTGAACTGTACAAACTGGAGCCCGTGCACTGATGTGCAATCCCAGTAATTATTCACATTGCTCGCCAGCAACAGAAGCAGTGTGATCATGTTCGTCAAAAGCCATTAACCGAGGGATGTCCCCTAGTTTCTGAAGAACCTATTCAACACACTTGTGATACCTTTCTCACTTCATACTTTTGCTAAAAGCACCAAACTAGAAGCTCCCAAACTGTTGCCCAAGATCCCAGAAAAACTTAAGGCTCAACTAATTCTAAATGCAACCTGGTCTTACTTTATTCGGTAGTTTCTCTCCAAGCAGTGACATCTATTGGGAAAACTAACTAAAATTCAAATACTACTTGAAAATAAAGAAAATATTCTTTATTGTATATCGACAAATTCACTCCTGCCAAGTACTGACCAAAAAATACAGAGAAAGAGGATGAGAATTAAATAACAAAGTATAGAGAAGTGCGGCTGAACAGCATTCAGCCCATTCATGGGAGAAAAACCTGCTACTGACACCACCAACCACAAAATACAAAACGCACTTTTTGATCAGTTCAGCATCCCCTTTTAGCCACGGAGAGAAGGATAAAACAAGGATCCAGCCAAGAGACGAATGGGAAGATTTCTCAGAACATAGATGAATTCATGGCTGAAGATGCTGTAAAACAGACTACTGCAGGGGAGACTTCTGTTCGGACACTATGAAAATGAAGTTAACAGTTCTGAATTTGTTAAAAGGTAGTTCTCAGGGCATGCTGATCAGCTACGGGGTTCACTAAGGCATAGCAAGAACAGAGGTCACAGCTCTGTTCTCCTCTGAGATCACAATAAAGCACATTTCTTTGCCTGTGCAGGGACGACAACGAACTGATGAAAAAGATAAAGCTTGTTCTCAAGAGGTAAATATATCAAAATAACACCACACAGCAAGTAAGTTCACAAAAGTAAGGATTTTAGTTATAAAATCCTTCACTCATAAGGAATTCAGAATGTAACAAATGAAAGGGCTAAAATAATTAATTTTTCAAATTGTCAGGCACCTATGAAACCAACATTTTTTTCTGGGCAGTTTATTCCACATTCCTCCATGCCACTGTTTCCTCTACTACTTCTAGCCCCTTTGGCAGCCACCACCTCTGCAGGCAGCCAAGCAGACAACAGAGGAACTACCAAATTTATCTTAACCCCAAAGCTTTATTTTTTAAAATTAATTTTTCCTGAATTTTTACTTTGTTTTCTGTAGCAGAAGAGGTGAAAACAACACCCTTGAACATTCTGTGCATCCTGTGCCCCGGTTCCCTGTCTGCTGACATTAATTTCCTAGGATTCCACAACAGTTTTCTTGACCTCCATACATCACAGCACAATCCTCATATCCCCCTACCCAAAGCCCATAAATATTTCTAGAGGAATGAGGTGGGGTGGTATGTCCCCACAGAATAGGGTTATTTTGCAACAGCACCATTCATCTTAAGATGACTATACATATTTATCTCAGAAATTAATTTTCAGCATCTCTCACTATATCAAGGCTCTAATGGCTGACCGGTCCCAAAGAAAAAAACATGTAAAGAATCTCCAAGTTTTGCAATATGTTGCCACTTGAGCCCCTGCTAGATTTTTTTCTGCTGGTTTTCCCAAATGCACTGGAATCTAGCATAAAAATGTGCAACGGCGTACAGCAGGTTAGAGGATATTATCCTTGTTTTGGATATCATCCTTTGATTCTGTTAGATAAATAATAAAGGACATTTGCAGAGAGAAATCTGTACTGGCAGGAGGAAGGACCAGAAGACCTCAGAGGTCTTCTTTCCAGTCCTTCACTGCAATCGCTCTACAATGAAAGACAGGCAGCATCCAAGTATGAGAAGTTTAAATAATTTTATTCACCTTTGCCTTCAACAAGTAGGTCTGCTTTCTGCTGAGCTAGTTTTCTTTAACCATTAGCTCTCTAACTGGCCAGGTTTATCAAACCTGAATCCCATCTGAAAGGAAGGAGGGCTCATCTGACCTGCGAGAGACCATCTTTTTTAGCATGACGGGAGCATGACACAGCTCGTCGTGGGAGGAGAGACACAAGCTGGTTCTTTCTTTTGGAAACTCGCACGGCTTGCCTCATGTTTTAGGAGCTGGATCTAACAATGCACGTTTTTGTCAGCATCACGTAATGAATGCTTGAAAGACACCAAAGCTAGATGGCCCCAGTTTATTCCTTTTCACCATACTTGTGAAACACAGAACAAAGAGAGGGTCTGGCAGAAAGACAAGCCAGTGGTGCTCTTGAAGAGATGCAAAAATCTTCCTTCAGTGATTATCTGTGCCTCTGATTTCTCACTTGCTCATGAAAAAAAAGACAAATATAACTTTTCTGGACTAGCAGACGCAAAATATAACACAAGAAGACTTTACAATCTCAGGATTTTTTAACATACATAATTTAACTGCACAAGCTAAATAGTCTATGCATAAATTATTGAATACTACTGCTGTTTAAACTCTACATACTTTAGCTATTTAATGTTTGTTGTAGTACCCATGGAACAACATATGATATATGCATATTTTTCCTCTTATATAGAAACTACTTAAAGCTTATCTGACCCTTTAGGAAAGATGGACAGGTCTAGCTGTAGGTGCGCAGCGCCATTGTAGATGCTTTTCGTCCTCTGCCCGGCTTCCAGCTGCTGGGACAGGGTGGTGCAGGTACTACCAGACATCAGCCAGATCTCTCCAGGTGTCACCCAGAATCACAGAATCACAGAATGTTAGGGATTGGAAGGGACCTCGAAAGATCATCTAGTCCAATCCCCCTGCCAGAGCAGGAATACCTAGATCAGATCGCACAGGAACGCATCCAGGTGGGCTTTGAATGTCTCCAGAGAAGGAGACTCCACAACCTCTCTGGGCAGCCTGTTCCAGTGCTCCGTCACCCTCACTGTAAAGAAGNGGGGCCCAGAACTGGACACAATATTCCAGATGCGGTCTCACCAGGGCAGAGTAGAGGGGGAGGAGAACCTCACATTTATGTCCCAGTGCCTGAACTGCAGTCTTTTAACTCTGAACGCCCAGTGGTAAGTGGGGCAAGAACAACAAAGCCGTGGTAGTTTCTAAGCAGTTCTTGTAAGATTTCATTGCCAGCATGATTTTGGTGTTGTTTACAAGTGGAAGAGACTTCCCAAGAACACAGGGAAGCAATGTGCTTTAAAAGCTAAATACGGACAAAATAAAACCATGTGTTATTTCAGAGTTATAGGCAAAGTAATGTTGATAGCTATAAAAGGCAAGAAAAAAAACAGCATTGCAATAAAAAACCATTGGATTGAGAGTTTGGAAGTTGGAGTCCTGAGGCCCAGGTCTGCCTGGACCTTCTCAGTGCTGGAGCATGTCCCTGACCTCTTGGGAGCTGTCTGCCTAGCGCTTGTCATTTTGTCTCTTCTGGTGGAATAAAAGGGCTTATTAGCTCTGTCTCAGCAGCAGGCTAATGCAGTCATGCAGACTCTGGATGAGAGCACGCCTGCACCTTGCCAAGTCACCATGTAAGCAGAGGGAACCTTGCATCTGCCCAGGGACGGTCACGGGGACAGAACCCTGCAGCTGGTGGGACTGCAGCTAAGCCGGAGAAATGGCTCCGTCTACAACGTGAACTAAATCTGCCACACTGAACGGTCACCCCTGTGCAAGCAGACGCTTGGTGGTGACCTTCAGTCGAGTGATGCCTCATATCAGCGGTGCCAAACAATTAGCAAAAATGGCACGACTGTGCTTGCGAGGCTTGCCAGGATTTCCTGCCCACCAGCAGCCGCTGCATACTTCACCGTGTATTAATAACCTGCCTTTTTACCACTTTCTCCTAAATACTGGCACAAATTATCCTGGTGCATCCATTTTTAGTAAAACAAATTAATTAGTTGCACATGATCTTTTCTTATTTAATCTCCCACGGAAAATGTGAAAAAATTATTTATGAAAAGTGTGTTACGTACAAAATTCAATTAATTTTATTAATATGCTATTTGTATAAATAGCGCTGCTATAGATTGTGCTATAGCAGAAATAGTATTTGCAGTAAGAATTATTAAAGCAGCCAAGCTTGATGAAAAAAAAAGGACTAAATTCCCAGCATACAGGCCTAGGAAAGGCTTATCCCTTTTGCCCAGAAAACCTGATAAAAGGTGGTACTTCTTCCTACTTCTTCCGTCGTTGCCTCTTTGATATCTTTCAACTATTGTGGCAACAACATTACTGCAAATTACTATTATTATAAAATTATGTTATTTATACTTTTTTAAAAAAAATAACATTTCAGATTCCACTCAGAATACTTATTTAAGTGGTGAATGCTATCTAGAAGGGGATAAATACTGATTTACATTTCTAAGTGTCTTTTAACACAGAGAAGACACTGCCAACGTGAAAACCTGCAGGGAGTGGGAAATGGCTTGGGGGACGGGGGGAATAATCATGTCACATTTAAGCCTGTATGATCTGTTTCCATAGAAAAAGGTTAGAGATCAACAAATTCTCAGTTTAGTTCACTAATAAATGAAGGTTGGCTAGGGTATGAAGTTTCTGGGGGAAGCATTAGCCAATATGTACAGCAGCAGCCCCTGGTGGTTTAAGAAAAAAATGGTAGGATCTATAAGTGAGGACAGAAATATGTTTTTTAAAAGGATGTATGTACATATTTAGCTATTTGACTCAGTCCTCCATTCAACACATTAAAAACCAGATGCTTTTAAAATGATCTGTTGGCAATATGCTTGTTAAAATCTGAAGAGTAAGAGTATTAAAATTCATATGCATTCATTAGCATGTTATATAAAAGTAAAATACTTTTGTTTAATCATCCTGTAAAGTATCACAGTCAATGTTGATTATCAAGAAGTTTTTTTCTTGGTTTGTATCGCCAAAAAAGAAATGAAATGTATAAGGCTGTTACTGAATTGATGACATTTTCTGTCTTCACTCATGAATTCAGTTGTCAGATGTTTTCAAGAACAAAAAATTCTGCCTTATTACAAAACATATTAAGCAGGTTTTTCTGCCATAATGTTTGACATGATGTTTATTGCCCAGACCAAATCAGTCCCTTTAACAAGCTGTAATGTATGCTAGAAAGTACATTATTTCATAGTTAAGGAAACTTCCAGCATGAAACAATAAGTACTTTGATCTTTCAAGCACTACGCTTTAATGCACTACACACTCCCATGGTCGTTTTTATTTATACCCATTTTGTACAGAAATATAGTGCAATTTGAGACTTTATATTTTAAGACTCTGCTCTTACATATTCTTGCGTATCCTAGATATTTGGTTTTTTTTCTATGAAAATAAAGAAAATACTTAAAGAAATTTAGCATGGAAGAGTTACACTTTTCCAGTTCTTGGAAAAATCTAACTGCACAAGTGGGAGCATCATCCAGAGAGTTTTAATTTGTTCAAATGGCATTTCCTCATCAGATCACAACAGATTTCACTGACCCTCTGAAAACACAATCGGCAGTATTTATTAGTCTGAAATGATTTCTCCAGCATATTTGACACAAACAAATTTTCCTTCAATGTCAGGTGCAGCTGAAGTCTTCTTGTAAGATATTTCTCACCTAGTTTCTCTGTACCAGTTTGCCCTGCTTGGCAAAGACAACCTAAGGCTTGTCCAGGTTTTGTAAAATTCTTTGATGAGGTCATTACAAAGCACATACCATCCTGAAATATTTTGTTTGCATTGTGCTATGCCTGGACAGATGGACAACCATGTTTGTGGGCAGGAAGATGAAGCACAGCATGCGATGTTCACAGCTCCTCTTGCAATCACTTACACACTGAGCAGTTCTGCCCAGCAGTCAATGGCACCCTATTTTGTTTCAGAAACTGATAGGCAGGTAAATTGCAGTAATTTGTCCTGCCACACACACCAAATTAGGGACGTTTTTCATTACATTTCAAAAAACTCTCTGTATTAGAGCCTATTAAAGAAGAGAACCCAAAGTATTATTTACAAATAACACACCAACCGCATCAGAAAACCCAGTTTCAGTCAATTCACCCACCACCACCCATACTTTCACTAAAACTTATGCTACCTCTTTCCTTGGTTTGGAACAACACCCCACAAATAAAGGGAAAGTCAATAGTCATAGTTGAGGCACAGAGCCACGCAAAAGAAGAAAACGGGATGGAGTTATGCATTTCACATTTTGGGGGTCAAACCTCTTGAAGACAAATTTCATGCCTCATCAAGCAAAAAGAGTCAGAAGAAGGTGGAATGGAACTGTTATTAAAAAAAGGTTCACTTTCAAAAAGGCGGACACCAGACTAGCATGTTGACTAAGTATCTTTCTGGGCAATACACCAATATCGTCCACGGGTTTCTGATGAAGGCTGAGACAAGCTTGGTCACCCCTCTTAAAAAGCAAGGTCTGGCTACTGTACAGAATGGCATCTCTCATGAAAAGCAGCAGATAGAAAAAACAGTGCCCTGTTGGTGACTCTGAATATGTATATGAATCCTTTTATTTCCCATACTCAGCAGTGAGATATTCCTCAAAAGACACAGTAGAATTTATAGTATTAGTGGTAATCTTGCACCCAGGTTACAAACCCTTTTAACTAGCCAGTACAGCTGTACTCATACCAACATTGTTATGCTAAACCACAATTAATAGGAACACATTAAAATTTAAGATTATTCTAACATGCCTTTTGCTGGACTTTTTTCTGTTTCCACCAGATAGGCATATACATTTTTACTGTTTTAACTACACCATGGCATTTCTGACACGCTTTACCATCCAACCAAAATGCTAACTTTTACAAGGAGGGCTTTGGAAATTACAGGACTCATGTCTTGAATGTATAATACATAGTATGTATATGAAGCAGAATGTGTCAAAGTGCAAATAATATTGTTTGTGCCCCCTGCAGAATCAGAAATCCTCGGGTAGCGCTGTTATAACGATCCCATGCTGGTAGCATTAAAAAGTGCAAAGGTTCACTGAGTAAGAAAAGAGCAAGGGACAGAGTTTCCTCATTACACCATTCTCAAACTATTCTAGCTTAAATATTTATTAAGATATTAATAACTCTCCTCCTTTATCTGTCTTCAGAAGTTCAGATGAAACACAATGGATGGCTGCTTATATGAAAACAATACATTATAGTGTAAATCTGCTACCACACAAGATGAACACCGGTATTTTCCACAATACATTATTAATTCAGCAGGTAATACATTAAAAAACTATCAAGCTCTAACTACTGCCTCCCCAATATAAGACAATATAATACAATAAATGCACACATGACATGTGAAGCTCATGTGCTGCCTAAGCTGCACTAGAATGAGTTTCTTATGTACACCTCTGCTTATAAAATCATTCTTACAAAGTCTTCCTTAAATCATTATCTTTCTTGATAGCACCAGCGAGTTCCTCTGGGGTTTATTTGAAGTTTCCCTTTGAAATTAGAAAGGAATGTTCTGTAACTCTTTCAAAACTTCACATTCAATAAGTGACAGAAAAATATCAATAGAATAAAGAGCCTGGAAACTCTGTATGAACTCTGGCATGCCATCTTGTTTTTAAAAGAGCACGCTGTTTATTAACCAATAGGGACAGTAAACACATCTATATATCATTAAAGGAGGGGAAACAAAACCAAAAAGAAACTTACTCTAATATACAATGGTGTGGTTTCTTTTTCCTTTTGCGGGTTTCGATACTTTTCGTAGAAGTCACGTCGCTTCTTTGTTTCCTTCTGGATTTTATCTTTTCTTTCCCGCTTTTCTGCAGGTTCATCTGAGCTATCAGAAGACAGCTGTACTTGGGCTTTTGTCTTCTCCACTTCAATATAGTTCTCATTGGGATTCAGTACTATTACCCCATAGCCTTCCTGTTTGAGAAGAGACACACACAAAAAGAAGAAATATGAAAAGGGAGACTTAATGCTTGAAAATGTTCTGCATTTACTTTAATGCTCTTTTAAAAACTTTATATTTATTTCAGTGAGTTCACATAACATGATTTATAGAACAGCATTTTAAGAATATTCTGTTTGTTTCGTTTCTGTCATTAAGGGGATATTGATGTGTGAATATGTGCCTGTGTGTGCACTTACACATCCCTCAGTGTCACAAAAGTTGCCTGTTTTACCTTTATAATAATATGTTGTTTTATTCATAAGCACTTTATATGACTTTTTCAGAAAACAGTACGAGAACTAAAAGCAAAATATTATTTTAAGAATTCTACATAATGATGAATAAAAAGCTCTACATCCCACCAATAAAAATCTTTAAAATAAAAAAGGATGAAGTGATTTCACAGATATATATATATAAAAAATTAAAGAAAGCATGTGAAAATTATTCACTGCAGTTTAAAATTGTAAAACCTTTTGTCTAGCTGACAACAAGCACACCATGTAGAAGCCAACAGCAGCAGTAACAATGAATCAACACCAAAACTGATTCAGTAGTATTGCTTACAAGTCAACTCTTTTACGGTGTGGGTGACTTTTAAGTATATCTTTAAATCTGCTCTAAAACTTCCCTGGGATTATGTCCCGTATTCAACAAACCCAGAGAAAAATTTCTGACCTGCAAGGATGCTTTTGAGCATACCAGCTGCATTTTTGTGCCTTGGAAAATGAGCCGGTTGAAAAAGTGCATGAATTTATGAATGAGAAATAAATCTTGAATAAATCAGCCAATCATTTTATTATGATTTTTAAATGATGGCAAATCACGCAAAGACTGTAATATTTGCGGAAGATGTAATTGCAAGTGTGGGGAGAAAAGAGAAGCATGTGCATTTAACAGATGAGTCCTTAGAGTTACCATGGGTTCAAAACCAAGCCATCCTTTAAAAGTAAAATTTTAATAAAGACTTACTTTTTGGAAATGTCTATATTAATTATCTAACCAAACAGCTTTATTCCAGCTTTTCACTGGGTGCGTCATCTTGCACTTGGGCTATCCACGAGGATCAAAGAGGTCCCCGTACCTAGCTGGCCAGAGTAAACCAAGCCCAATGCCAACAAAAGACACTTTATTTGGGCTCGCTTTATTCTAATCTGTAGAGCCATTCACAAACCTTGTAGTGCATTGTGGCCACTGTCAGGTAGACAGATTGTCACTTGGTGATTTTCTACAGTTGGACACACTCGACTAGTTATCAAAATCGCATCTGAAGAGAGTTCCTACCCGTCGTCCTTGTGTCCTTCTCAAAACGTCTGCTGGAGAT
>VZTO01025932.1:0-28433 GCA_013400615.1 Syrrhaptes paradoxus
TTCTGTGATTCTGTGAGAAAGAGGTGCCAATTTATTTTGAAAGTTATCCCATTAGGTAAGTTTAAGAGAAATTTGTATTTTTGTCAGGAAGACTTGATTTTTTTTTTTGTTTGCTTTAATATTTCATGTTTTTAAATGCAAAATCTTAACAATGATAGTAGGATATATCTGAATAAATAAGGGGGTTTTCTGAGTTGTAAAAAAGCAAGGTTTTAAGTCACTATTGACTACCTCTATCTCTAATATGTACATCATTGACAATAAATTGTCTGGGCCTAAGGTTTCCCGTGATGGAATTTAACAGCAAAAGATTACAAAGATTTGTCTGCTTGTACAATCTGTCTAATAATAATTAGAATTCTGTTTCTTTAATTAGAATTCTGTTTCTTTTATTTTGGGTCAAGAAATAAAACCAAAACATCATTGTCAAGTTTTCTTTAATGCTGCCTGCTTTGAAATACATTTTGGGAAAAGGGTACCGGGTATGATAGGAAGTTGAAAGAGATGTAGTGAGTTGGAAATCACTTTGATTTTATTTTCAACAAAAAATAATTCAAATACATAAAAATATTTTGATATCTCAAATTCTTTTCTGTAATCAATAATGTTTAGTTTGTGAGTCTTTCCATAAGCTTTGAAATTGTTTCATGATGACAGTGCTTTTACATTTTGTGTGCTAATGGAAAAGTACTGGTGCTGTGTCACTGGAGCAAAAATAAGCAAAGACAAGGCAAAAGGTGAGTCTTTTCAAATCCCTAGCTCAGTCTATCACTAAGAGTAATATTAAAAATATGGCTAGTTGGGAATGTTTAGTATTCTGATTAGACCCTAGACACATTTTTAGACTGTTGGTTGTTCTTCCTCTTTATGGAAGCAGTTTGAATTTAAATGAAATCTGAATTCATTTGAATTGGGATTTGGTTAGCAGGGAAACACACTCTTTTCAAAAATGGTTCTTTTTGTTGAACTAATTTCTAAAATTTTAAGTCAACATAATGAATGTATTGTATATGGAAACTAATCAAGGAAAACAAGTTTTATAATGTCTTCCATCTTTCTGTCAGGTTGTGAAGATGAGAAGAGATGTGAAGAAGGCCAAAGTCCTGACTATTCGCAGACTAACCAGACACATCAGGAAATTAAAGTTGAAAAAGTCAGTTTTAAATATCAGTGTTCTTGTTTGTGTGTTCATAAATGAGACGTATCTTATTGTTTTTCTGCAAATGGAGAAGTAGGAGAAACATTATGTTTACATTTAAAACTAGGGCGCTATGGTGCATAAATTCTTTTTGTCTTATTTTTACATCACTGTAGATAAGACTAAACATACCAACTAAAGAGCAGTTTCATAAAGCAGAATTGGGATAGCATTTTTTAAAGGCATCTAGAGTATTGGAAGCTAATCTCAATCACTTATAGAATATTTTCCAGCTCTTTTAAAATTGTCAGAGTTGATCTTTTAGGTTATTCTGCTGTTGGACCCAAGTTCTGCAACACTTTCTGACTGCAGCTGTCTGCAAAAAATATTGTTTGGTTTGCACAGATATACAGGTCATACTTGATTTTCAATAATTAGCATTAATTAGTACTTCAGTGAGTAGTTAAAAGAACATTTTGCAGATTGTATGTTTAAAGATAACTGACCTGAAGTAACTTATGATGTATCTTGGCCGAGACAGTGTAAGATACATCTGTTAGTGGGTTCAAAGTGTAAATTGAGCATACACTTCTCCCACAATTTTAGCAAATTGAGCCAAATAACAAGCAAGCCCAATGACCTTTTATATTTAAATATTACAGATCTTTAAATGTAGTTATATTTGAGATACTAGTGTCTCCTACGTACTGTTCCTAAGACTTGTAGTTACTATTTTCTAACAAAGTGATGTTTGTCTTTCTTATTATTGTGATAAATCTGTGGGTTTTTTTCCTCTGTTCAGAACGGTGGAAGCATTAGATAATAAACACCTCCTTGCTAAAATGTTAATTTAACAAAAAGTGAATGTGTTTATTCTAACTCTTGTGATATTTTAATTTTGCTATTTAGTATTGGTACAAGGGGAACTAAACTAAACAAAAATCAGGGGTTTTTAATAAAGATAGTCTTCATTTGCAGGGGTTCAGAAGATTCAAAATTAAAGAACCAAAAACGAGTTGAGAGATTAATAGAAGAAATCCACGCCATGAAGGTAATACCATGTTTAGATATTTAAATATTAGAGGAAATTAATTTCAGTAACAAAAAGCTTTGTCTTTTTCTGTGACTGTATTACTGAAACTTAACTGAAATATTTCCAGAGTCAGCGTGGTCATTACTGTAACACAACTGGAAAATTATGAGTATTTGCATATTTCCATGTTTGTTTGCTGCATCTGTCAAGGTGTGAGACAATTTGAGTATTAAGCTTGCCAAACTAAAGATGAATTTGTTAGAAATGTGTGGTGCTTCTTATTGTAACAGTTGAAGCACAGAAATTAAATTCTCATGCCATTCGGGAGTATGGAAGGCATTTTGTGTCCTTGACAATACAGTATCCTCATTGTCAGTTCTCTTAGCTTTTAGCGTGATGCTACTTCTGTTTTACTTTTAACTTCAACGTTTTGTAGTAGCTTGAAATTTTAGCTGCAAGGGACTGGTAACACTTGAGTTGGACCTTTTTTTAACTTCAGCCTTGCTGTCAACTGGTACTGTTTTTGTATCTTGTACATTATGACATATCAGCAAATGCTTCAGAGATTTTATAACTTTGTAATGTTTTGTACTAATCATATCTTGGTTTTAACCAACACTGCTCAAAATTGTGTGTGTTGAAAAGAGGTATAAATTCCTGTCATAAGGCTTAAACACAGGAGTCCTGTGTAGGCCAAGAAAACTGTTTTCACATAAAATTAGTTTTGTTTGGTTTTCCTTGATAACTGTAGTGATTAAATCACACTTACAACTTTTTTTTTTTTTAAGCTTTCTCTCTTTTTTCTTTCCTGATCGTTGACCAGATCTTAGTCTTCAAAAAAGTTGGTAACTGGAGAGGTTTCTTTGGCCCATTTAGATGTGCCTTATGTCAGATAAATCAGGTGGAATCATAGAGGGTTTTAGCACAGTACTCTACGAAGCAGGAGTTCTTGTCACAAATCAGTAAAGGGGAAAAGAAAATGAGCAGCACTGCATTAAAGGGTAAAGCATGTGTCAAGCAACATGATAGTGATATTGAGGCATTCTGCTTTTCTGGCTTGCAGTCTTCTTATGATTTCTCTTTTTAAAAAAAAAATTTTTTTTACACATTTATATGTCTATTGAAGCATGACGAGGATTCCAGAAACATCTGTCAATTTGTAAGAATATGTATCAAGTGATCAGGTATCATTGAGCCCACAAACCTGTTTTATGGGGCTTCACTGCAAGATGCATTCTGCACACATCTCTCAGCAATGTTCACTTTGTCCACATCGTGCTTTTCCTTCCAGGATTGACTCATGCAGATATCTTAAAAGCTAACAGCACTCAGGGGCTGTATAGGCCAAGTACATTCAAGCTGTTTCTTCAGTTGACATTGATGAGTGCAGGATTTGTAAGTGTTAACTTTTAAGAGCAATTCTCAAGGGAGGATAGATTTGTAATCTGAAAAGATGAAGGCAAACACATTTTGCTTTGAAATAGTTTTTAGAAAGGGAGGAGTCTTCAAAGTGAACAGCTGAGAAAGAAGAGAAGCTCTCCTGCTTCTCAAGTAAATAGCAAATGCACTCAGTTATCTGAAATTGTCCAGTAAGTGGTTGTTGTTGTTAAAAAAAAATTACCTTTATATTAATAATATTTTTATAGCAAAAAGGTTGGTTTTCTTGGAGTTATTTTAGTCTCTAAAAATGAATGGACACTTACTAGCTGTACAGTGTTTTTATTTTTTAGAAGACGGAGAAATTCCTGTTTCTTATGAATCACAGCCTGAAAGGCACTGCTTGTTTACATATTTTTTTACTACTGATTTCTAGACTAAAAGAGATTTTTTGGTGTTGGCATAGAAATATTCCTCTTGCAGCACAGAAGAGTAACAAGACAGCTTTTACAAAAAACATTGATTTTGAAACAGTGGGAGATTTTATATTGGTGAAACTTCACTCCCAACAACCTTTTGTTTTAAGTTATTGATCACGGGATTTCATAAAAAACTATTCACATAACTTGGACGGACATTTTAGAATTTTTAGGAAATAATACACAGAATAGAAATGGTTAATAAGGTAAATTGGTAAGTGATCTACGAAGTTGCAATTTAGAGCAGGCTTGTATTATCCAGACTATTCTAATAGTTTCAGTGTGTGGATCCCAACCACTTGTCAGAGGAGATGCAAATCCTTTCAAAACTGATGGAACGTCTGTGTGCAAAATATAGGAATTGGTCATTTTCCATATAATATACAGAAAAGGTCCATAAACTTCTATTTACATGTTTTATGTATAGCAAAAATGCCTGGCTTCTCTCACTGAATGTTTAGATTTGAGAAGTATAGCAAGCTGCAAAGAGAAACTCAGTTGAAAAGACAAAAACCAAAAATAATTGCACCAGCTGAAGTGGTTTGGAGACAGAAAGTGGATGTTACACTGGAGTCTTACAGCATGTGTATTTTCAGATTAAAAGATTTCTTAAGATGGCTACTTATAACTTACAGAACTTCTTTATTTGTTGGACAAAGACACGAAAGGTTGCCATAGGTTGAAGAAAATGCACCTTTAAAGAAATGGAAAATAGTATATTTTTTTCCTAAGATTTTTTGCAGTGCCAAAGACAGCATGTCTTTCTAACTATGCATTCTTCTTCCATCGGTCAAGGAGAGACTTGGACCACATTTTCCCTACCATGTATCCAGAAAAAAAAAAAAAAAAGCCTCTGGGAACTGCTGGCATGAACAGGGTCCCTTTGTAAAGGACTTCATGTATCCTGATGACTCAGAAGGCACGAGAGGAGGATTCTATTTCACATAGAATCTGTTTCAAGATCAGGGAAAAGAGAGTGAAATTCTGGGATCTTGACACAGTTGTCTGTCTTACTGCAGTTTTTAATGTGATGGCTTAAAGTTTCTCTTACTCAGAAAAAAAAAATCTAAGGGGTTGAAATCTCAGTAAGGGAGAATTCTTTGCCTTCTTAAGAACTACATTTCTGCATTCAGCTGCATGTAAGCCCACAAACCTTTTGTACTAGTTCATTTACTTGGGGAATCTGTTTCTTGATCAGCACAGTATTTCCATTTCCACTTCATGGAGCAACTGTTATCTTTCATCCAGAATGTAACCAAAAAAAAAAAAAAAATCAGTTGCCTGATGGTGCATCTGTTGTTAGAGGCTGGCCGCCTGCAGCTCAGCAGGACATGTAAGAGCTGCTGTCCTGAATGAGACAAATTTGAACTTCCAGTTACAAGATCTTAACTTCTCTTTCTAGTGTGGATCTTGACTATTTACAGTTGGATATTACAGGAAGGAGAAAAGGCTTTTTACAAACTCTTGGGAATGCTTTTTTCCTGTCTGCAAGTAGACTCTCAACAGACACTGCTAACATAATTTCACTATAAACATACTGTCCCCTAGGAATGGGACATAATTAGATGCTTACTTTTCAGGTCAAATACTGTGTCTGCATCTGGTTTTTTTTATATCCTATACATACTCAAAACATGCAGAGTTAGGCAAATATTGAAAAACCTAAGAAACGTTGGTGCTGGGCTCTGTTAAGCTTTTTGTTATTTGAATTTACAGAAAGTATATATTGTTGTGTTATTGTTGGAATGACAGTTAATTTTTTTATTCTGTAAGTTTTCATTTTTAGAACTGGAGATTAAGATAATTTGATTGGCAAATACAATTAATAATGTCTCAAGCACAACAATCAGAAGTAAACATTGTGAGAAATGAGAGCAGTCAAAAATTCCAGATGCGTGGATGCAGGAACTGGGTTAATTGTTTGCAGGAGTCTCAAAGTTATTGGAATAGTACACTGTTTTTTGAGTTCTTCAGATTTTGTTTTGCCAAAACTGTATAAAATATTTATTTAATGATTCATGGAAGATGGGGAAAAAAGAACAGTATGATTCTTTCTAGTCCTTCTGCTACGATATTACTTTTTTAAAATATAAAATTTTATACTTACAGGAATTTTTTTACTGGTTTGTCAGGCTTGATAATACTGTCAAAATGGATTAATTATCCATCATAAAGTACTTCTTAAGTATTTAGGAAGGTGGATATTTTGAAAAGCTTTACACGAAAATAGCCAGTTGTCTAGTGCTTTCTCAGCGAAGTGTAGCTTAGCTTGAATTGTTTAAATCTCTTGTCTGAAATTAGGTCTTAACAGAACTTTATGTAACTGCTTTACTGTGTATTTAGGAGTAGTATTTGTCTTTATCTTATAAAGAAAGCCTTGGTATTATGGTAGGTGTTGCTATAGCAATGTCGTGTTTGGAGGGTGCCCATTAATGAGATACAAAAGAAAGACTATTTGCAGTGCTTGAAGGCAAAACATCTTCCAGTTATTGGGATTGAGTAGCAGTTGGTTACAACTATTTTTACATGGCTTGGAAATGCACATTCACTATCCTGAAAATTGTCACTGGAGTCAATACAATGTATTTGTTTCAATAGACTTAAAATACAATATTTATCGTGGAATAATGAGTATAGTACAGGAGACACAGGAAAAAATATTGCTTTGAGTTCTTTTCTCTCAGCTTTATATTTTAGCAAGCTATGACCAGAAGCAGAGTTAAGTATGAACTCCAGTATTACTGTCAAACTTTTGAAAGACAGATAAATTTGTAAAGGTAGAGCTTCTGTCTGAATTATATTTTTACAGTATTTGGCCTCGGAAAGATGATGGAATGATGATTGGATGATTGGAAAAATCATCCAGTTTCATTAAAATAAGAGTAATATGGGTGAGAAAAGGCTTTTGCTCAGGACTGGGTAACTGATGACTTTAGAGTAGGTCAGTATAAGGAGCTTGATAGGTCTTCCTTTTAATTGGTCTTTTCGCATGGAATTTTTGTATCCTGAAATACCAGGCTTTTTCAAAAAGCCTTACAGTTTTCCTGCAACAGTAGAGGTTTCTTTTTTTTGTTAATGATTTAGTCTTCTGTACCCTTAGTTTCAGTTAACATCTCACTGTAGAATTGTCTTAAAAGAGTGAGGACTAATGCACTTTTTTTCAGTTTTGCTTTTTGTTTCTCCTAGCATGTATTTCCAACAACAGTCTTGAATATATTTTTCATAATAGATAGCAGACTTTTGTGTTGATGTTACAGAATCTTTAACCTTCAAAGGTTTTTGAAAGACTAATGGGAAGCTCTTAAACTCTAGTGTGATCAGCTTGGGAAGGGTCCTTGATGCTTCTCAAAAAAAGACAGTGGCAGGGGTGGCCCAGTTCTCAAAATGGTATGGGTCAGATGCTACTTAGACCATTTCAGAGAGGAAGAAGAGGTAGAATACAGAAGTCATTCAGCCCTCCTTCAGTACAGCAGTGCAGATCCTTGCTTTGGCAAGTGTCTGACTTGTTATCTCTGCATGATGCGTTTCTCTGCAGTAAAGGAAGAAACTTGGTGCTTTGAGTGGTGGGTAGACATAATGTTTAACTAGAAGAAAGAGGAACTGAGCAAATACAGGCAGGTCAGTCTCAGTCTCTGGGAAGTTTATGGAGCAAGTCTTTCTGGAAGCTAATTCAAGGAACAGGAGGGACAGATAAATAACTGGACATAGCTAGAATGGATTTACCAAGGGTGAATTGTGCCTGACTGACCTGATAACCTTCTGAGATAAGATGACTGGCTGTATGGACAAGAAGGAGGCAACAGATGTTGTACACCTTCACTTTAGCAAAGCCTGTGACACAATCCTCCATAATCTCCTTATAGCCAATCTAGAGCCAGGAAGACAAGGAGGGAAGATAGCCTTTTATGTGAGAGTGGAATTCATGGAACTTTGCCTTTTCATAGAAAATGAGCCAGTTAAGAGCATTAAGAGTCAGCATTACCAGACAGACCAAATGGGCAGTATTATTGCGACTATCTGCTACACAACACCTGATCAGAAGAGATAATAGAGTTATAGAATCATTTAGGTTGGAAAAGAATCTTAAGATCATCAAGTCCAACCATAAACAGCACTGCCAAGTCCACCACTACAACCGTGTCCCTAAATGCCATATCTACATGTCTTGTAAATACTTCTAGGGATGGCAGCTTAACCACTTCCCTGGGCAGCCTATTCCAATGCTTGATAAAACTTTTGTTTAAAATTTTTCCTAATATACAATCTAAATCTCCACTGGCCCAAACTGAGGCCATTTCCTCTCACTCTATCACTTGCTGCTTGGTAGAAGAGCCTGACATCCACCTTGCTAGAACTTACTTTAAGATAGTTGTAGAAAGCAATAAGGTCTCCCTGGAGCCTTCTTTTCTGCAGGCTAAACACCCAGTTCCCTCAGCCGCTCCTCATAAGTCTTGTGTTCTAGACCCTTCGCCAGCTTCATTGCTCTTCTTTGGACATACTCCAGGACCTCAATGTCTTTCTTGTAGTGAGGGGTCCAAAATTGAACATGGTATTCAAGGTACAGCTTCACCAGTGCCAACTGCAGGGGCACAATCACATCGCTTGTCCTGCTGGCCACACTATTTGTGACACACAGATGAAGACTAACTGTGCCCATCCCTGCTTAGCTTCCGAGAGTAGAAGTACTGGGCACATTAAGGGTGGCATGGCTGCACATGCTGTCCCCCAGCAGCACTAGCGCCAGCGCTGGCCAGAACCCTTCACCCCATGCTGGCTTCACTTTCCCCACCACCAGCTTTCCCCCATGGCCACCCACACGCTCTGCAGGGCATAGGTGAGGCCTTCTTTGGACAACTAAAAGAAGCCTTATGTCCACAGCTTCTTGGAGTCTTGAAGGGCCCCACTAACTGCTGCAGCAATACAAACCACAAAGCTGTCAAGCAATCCAGGATATTTTTTGGAGGGTGCTGATGATAACCTCCTAACCCAGGTGACTGAGAAGCTAATAACGGAAGATGCTCTGCTGGACCTGATCTATGGAAAGAAAGAAGAACAGATCAACAAGACAAAGGTCGGGGTAGCATTACTAACAGTGACTCTGAGACTCTGAGATGGTGGTATTCAGACTCCTGAGAGAAGGGAAGAAAAAGCTAACGAGGATCTCAACCCTGGACTTGATGAGAGCAGAATTTGGCCTTCTTGGGCAGTTTCTTGGAAGAATCCTATGGGGACACAGTCCTGGAATGGAGTCCAGGAGAGGCTGGTTTTTCGGGTATTACCACCTCAAACCTCAAGAATTAATGCTTTAATTGATAAATGTATGGATATTCTGCTCTGTGCTAGTTTGTGTTACTAAACTACTACTACAAGTACCTACAAGTACAAGTGTGGCGGGTTGGCCCTTGGCTGGGGGCCAAACCACACACACCCGCTCACACAGTCCCTGCCCCCACCCAATGATAGGGGAGAGAATTAAAGAGGTAAATGGCAAAGAGGACTCGTGGGTTGAGATAAAGACAATTTAATAACTAAACTACAATAATATTGGAAATAATACTATATACAAATATGCAATGTGATACACAGTAATTCTGCCCCTCCCCACCCGATGATCAAAGGCCCAGCCCACTCCCGGCCAATAACCCTGGAGGATGGAGGGAATGGGTGATACACAATGATACTGCCCCCCCCCAGCTGTTCATTAGCTGTTGCCAGCAGAAACCCAACGATACTGCCCCCCCCAGCTGTTCATTAGAACCCCAGAAACCGCACTCACAATTTCCCCAAAAGGGGGGGGGAAGAGAAAGGGGGGGGGGGGGTGCGCCGCTCCCGGAGGCACTCACGGAACGGAGATAACAGCCCAAGCGTCCCAGGCCGAGAGCTGACCGAATCAGGGAAAAAAAAACCAGCTAATGATCTCCCTGGAGAGGGAGGATCCCGGAGGCACTCACGGAACGGAGATCGGAGATAACAAGCGTCCCGGGCCGAGAGCTAATGGCGTCCGTGGGGGGGGGAAGAAAAACAAGGCCTTGGGAGAGCGAATGCAGGGAGCCCAAGGGAAGTGAAAAAGCCAGCTCTCCCGGAAGGGTTCTCACCTATATACTGGGTATGACGTGCATGGGATGGAATAATTGGTCAGTCTGCTTCTCAATCTTGACCTAAAAGCAAATCCCAAGCTAGAAGCCGGACTGTCTCTTCCCCCCTCCCTCTGTCTATGGGGAGAAGAGAGACTGAATGTATTTGTCCTTGAAGGTATCCTAGCAATAACTATAAATGTTCTCTTCGTATCAGCTTTTCTCCTGAGCAGGAATTCAAAACATAGCTTCTTGCTAGCTATTTATGAAGAGAAGGGAGAAAAGGAAAAAAAAAATTAGCTCCCCTCTGCTTAACCCACTACACTAAACTACTACTACAAGTACCTGTTTCAGAAAAGATGTAAACAAGTGGCCTGTAGTACATTTTTCCATGCAAAAATGGCAAAGATACTTGTATGACAATCAGCGTCTCAAGACTGGAGTTGGGGAAGAAAGCATCATGTATTTCTATATTTAATTGGTTGCAGCATAGCGTTTTATCATCCTTTCCATCTGAATATTAAGACATCTTAGGCATTGGATTAGAGGGGAGAAAGGGTTGATTGCTATAACTTCAAGGTTAGGGTTTTGTCTCTTTCACTTTTACAGTATGCTCTCTCTCCAGTTCATCTTACCAGCCTATTGTGATAGGTGGCTGGATGTGCCCACTGATACCTTTTGCTTCTTTCTAATTAAGTTCCATGGAATTCCTCTTCTGTGACATCTCTGTAGGAGAGAGTCCCTCAGTAATTCGTATTTTGTTTCAGAAATACTTGTTTCAGAAGTATGCCTTTTGATACTAAACAAATTCTTGAAAAAAATTGTTTTCTTCTGTTTCTGAAATTAAAAACGTTACCTTAACATTGAAATAATGAGCAGGCTTTGTTAAACTTTCAGAGAAAAGTAAGAGAGTCCGAACAAATATAAATTATTCCTGGAGCGAATGCTGGTGTATGTAATTGGTCTCCAGTCAAGAGCAGGATGTTGCTTCCAAGTGGAATTTACTACATGGAAATTTCACTTTTGTCTGTCTACCAATATGTACATGTGCTTATCCTTAGAAATGAATGATGACAACTTTTTTTATCAAAACACAAATGTTTTGGTCTTCATCGCTCAGGAGAAGTAAAAGTATGCAGAAGATGTGATAAGCTGAGTGAAAGTCTGTTGGGATGCCTTTCTCAGTGTTTATAAAGTAGGAGGCTTGGCTTTTGATATTCTTGATTAATAAGAATGAGGGAGGATCACCTTTTCAGGAGAGTACATCACTGTGTCTCCTCATTATACCCACTTTCCCTGAATATTCCTCTGTACCACCTTTTCCTGACATGATTCTTATAATAGTGAGAAGGCAACTTCGTATACGCACAGACTGTGTTCTATTCTTAATCTTAATGGCATTTCGTGTTATTTTCATAGATGTATTGCTTCCATTTACATTCGTGCTGAAATGAGAAACCCTATATATAACAGAACTGCTTTCCCAAGTCAATCTCCAGAACTGCTTTCCCAAGTCAATCTCCTGTTTGCTTCTCTTGCGGGGTCGAAATATCTTAACTAAACAAGCTTAACAATCTCAGCATGAGAAAGCTGGAGATAGCAATCATAGAAGAGTTTTTAGAATTGTAAGAGAAACTGAGAGGAAAATGTGGGGAGGAATCTTGTACTATACAATTTTAATTTGGAATGAGAAAACAACTGACAGCCGTTCCTACTGTTTTATTTCATTTTGATAACAGAATGAATGATTATTTTTACAGCAAATACTGCTTTGGATTGCATAAAAGAAGGTGGGCTGCATTTCTTAAATGTAGAAGTTAGTAAAAACATGACCAGCTTAATTTTCAAGACTTCATCGTTGACAAGATCCTTAAATAGAAGCAGTTATCATGTGTTCTTTTTTTTATGCACTAGATTCTTAGTTACAAAGTGAAAAACATCACAAAGGCAGCTTTTAGTTGGACTTGAGACAACCTAAGGAAAATATTAAAGTAGGTTCTAAGTAAAGGTTGTCAAGTATCTTAAAAATATGGCCTGCAGATGAAGCTTTTTTCTCTTGAGCCTTGCGTAAGGATTTTACTATCTTGGTTTTTTTGTAAGTATGCAAAATAAGCTATTTTCACTTTTTGAAAAAATATGGCTTGCAGATGAGACTCTATCTCCTTTCTGAATTCTGCATAAGTATTTTTATTGTTTAATAAAGAGGCAACCTTTGCAGTAGTATGAAAAACAAATTAATTCAACCCACATGCCTTAATTTATTTGAGAATTGAGTAGTGACAGCAAACCAAAACACTTACTGTTATTCAAAATAGTGACAGAAGTGTCAGCATGTTCTGTGCTCATTTTGAAAATATTTATGTATAATCCAAACAGATTGTTGTTGTTGACTTCTTTCATCATCTCTACATGTACTTGACTTTAGTACACCAACTTGGGCCTCTTTGTTAAC
Organism: Syrrhaptes paradoxus; assembly: GCA_013400615.1. NCBI lineage: Eukaryota > Metazoa > Chordata > Aves > Pterocliformes > Pteroclidae > Syrrhaptes > Syrrhaptes paradoxus. The sequence continues at coordinate 12,554 of VZTO01025932.1, forward strand.
CTTCTCCATAATTCATCTGAACATGAGATAGAAAAGAATGTTTCTGTAAGCACTGCAGACCTTTTCTTTACCATCCATGGTAAAGGTGTACTAATAGTTGCCAAATAGGATGGTCCTTATGAGATCTCTGAGACAGTTCTAATTAATGTATTGGTGTATACTAGCTGGTCTTTGTACTTATTTTATTCTGGAGAAGCTAAGAAGAATATCTCCAGTAAACAGTGAATCTGCTTAGAATGGTGGATCAATATTAAACGGTCTCAATATCCTTAATCAGCTGTTCTTTTTGGGACTCTTTCTTCTGAAGAAATTTCCCAACAGAATTTAGGTCTTTTGTTCTTTACATCTGCAAAATAAATTATTCTTTAATAAAAGCAGTAAGGGGTTTATTCTTAACTCTTCTAATTGGATAGGTTGAGAGGGGAGAAAAAAAGAAATTGGAGACCTACTGTAAATATCTTTATAGTCACTTGGAAACTAATTAATTCAGAATGGTGACTACAGCTGCTATGACTTATTCCAGTTGATGCTTTTGTGTGTAAAATCGTATTTCTCCCATGGTTGCCTCCTGCTTACAAAAAAAAATATATATATAAAGTCTGTTCTGGGAATGTAATACTAATGTGAATATGACTTAAGTGCTGGACATTGGCACTTTTATTAAAGAATGGATTTAGCGAACATGTGAATTAATAGGATTGAACAGAATAATTGTACCTTTGGGAAATGAAAATCATACCTTGCAAATCAGTGGGAGTTCTTTGAAGGAATAAATACATAAAGTGAATACTGCTGATTGAGTCTGTATATTTTAAATTTTGAAAAAAACTGTTGTCAGCTTTCATCAAAGCCTCTAGTCTTTTGGTGTTGTTTTTTTTTTTTTTAAACAAACCTTTTCATGGATATGGATTTTATTCTTTTAGTCACAGTGTTAAAACATAGTAAGTGTAAGAGAGGAATAGATGGTTAGCTTTCATAGTGTTGGAAAGCTAACAGTGGAGTTCTGTGGTGATCACTGCTGGAAATTATTCAGAAAAAGAGAATGAATGAAGGAGCTTGATGATGCAAAATTTCAAGATAGTGAAGATACTAAGACACTGCAGAATAATATTATAAAACTGACTAACTGGGCAATAAAATTACTAAAGAAATTAAATTGTGATAAATGAAAAGTAATGCATGTGGTAGTGGTGAGAATTATGGTTACAATTTTCACTGGATTGAAATTGGCTATTACCAGTGAGGAGGTGAATGTTCGAGTTACCATCCATATCTGTGTGAGAATGCTATATTGCTATTCAGATAGAAGACAATCTGTTACTATGTAAATCACTGTTTTACCATATGCTGCATAACACTAATTAGTGTATTTAAAAAAAACACCCAAAAAAAACCCAAAAACCCCAACAACACACAACTAGGTAAAAGTATAAAGAAAACTGTCAAGGATGATCAGAGATATGGCATAGCATCTACAGAAGGTGTAACAAAATTGGAATAGGATTCCATAGGATACAAGGCGAACTAATTATGTTGGAGCTTTACACAATTCATGTATCCGGCCTGGAGAATTCTTTTGCACTTTATATACCAATATTCTGCTCAGGAGCTTATAGCAGCCATTTGGAAATCTGAAGGAACTGAAAAAAAAATCATATTTTTTGAGTTTTGTAGCCAGATCTCTTCTTTCAAACTTTACCCCTCACCTCAGGCAAATGATACAGCAGGTTTGTCTTGAACAAGTTTCAAGATCTCTAAGAAAGGATGAAAAGTAATTTATTTTCTTCCTCATGGTGCTTTAAGAAAAGACTGGAGCAAGTACTAAATGGCAAGTTAAAACAGCATTAAAAGTACTTTTCCTGGAGATAATGCACACTGGGAAAGGGAATGGAAAAAGGAAATTCTTTCTTTTTCCATTATGTCTAATCTTTGAACTCTTTTTCTTTCATGCCTTCTGGAAGCAGACAAAAGAGACTGTGTATATGGCTGTGTGTATTCACGTTCTTCTACCTCTTTCTATGTCTCTCTTGATTCTTCTGTCTTCATTATTCATATCTGGTTTTGCATCTATTTCAAACAAGAATCTAGGAAGTGGGGATTATTAGCTAGATTGCACCCATTTGTCAGTAATTGTCTTCATTGGGAATATTGTGAGAATATAGCACATCCTTTTCCTGTCTGCTTTGGTGGGAGTTTTGCTGGCTCAAGCTCCTGCTGGGACAAAAGAGGCTAAACTGAGAAAGAGGCGGCTTTCTGCTAGTTGTGCATAGCGTCCCCTTCTGGCACGTAACGCTGTTTTTCTTTAATTTTTACAAAAACAGTTCATCTGGCAACCAGCAATACTGGCAACGGTTGTGAATACCAGGGATAGTAATTCAAAACTGAAGATAGTTCCAGCCAACACAGGACTGCGTGGAAATATGTTAACCCTGAAATTGCATGCGGTTGTTATTTTAATATTAGAAAAGCAGCGTGGAACAAATTGCCAGTACAGAGTGAAATTACAGATTGTACCAGTCCAAGTGAGCACTGACATTCAGAAAAGATGTTTGAAGAAGAAGAATACTCAAATAACGATAATTTTGGCATCATTATGCTTGCTGTACTGAATGATCCAGTGAGCTTGTTTTTTCCTTTTTTGTAGCTTTTCTTTTGAATGCTTTTAATTGTAGTTTACTTTCATAAAAACTTCTACTTCTGAAATTGTTACAAGATTACAGATTTGCTAACTTTTTGTGTATCCTATGGTAAAAACAGTGACTGTTGCTCCCTCAATATGGCTACTGAGTCAGATGGGAACCTCCAAAATTAAATAATTCATTTAATCTAATTGACTAAATAAAATGCCAAGTTCACAGTGTTCATCTCTGTAGACTGATGTAATTGCTGGCATTTGACTTGCATATTTCTTGAAATATTAAATTAGTTTATAAAGGTGGCAGAAAAGAGCAGCCTATACTTGCCAAATAAAGTTTGGGTATTTTACAACAGCTTAAACAAACTAGCCATGTTAATTCATGATTTAGGGAGTTGTTTTTTCATTTTATTTTGTTATTAAACTGCATGAATAACTAGTCTTTACCTCAGCTGCATGCTCTGCTTTTAATAGAGCTTGTACAGCATAGCAGAATAATGATATTTATCTAGAGGAAGGTAACCATTTGGACAAAACTCTGTTTATAGGAATATTGTGTAAGTTTATTTGATAATAAAATTAATAACTTCAATTTTCCAGAGAACAATCAAAACAGAAGACTATAAAATTTTGTAGTGTGAAACTTAGTAGATGAAAACTTACAAGTTGATGTTGAATTTCACTTGGATCTAAACTGAGACAGCAATACTGTAGACATTTAGTAATGTTTAAAATTGGTGCCAGCAAAAACCTGACACCAGTGTAGTTTACAAAGAGAACAATTGCTAGACAAGTTCCACTTGAAATACATTCTTGCATTCTTAGTGATTAACTATAATTTTGGAGTGCTTTTTTTTTTTAACAGGTTAGTAATAGTTAATTTCCATCAAAATCGCATGCCATATATTCATCTAAAGTGAGATGGTGGTACAGTTTTCAATGTTTTGGGAAGTCCTATTCTGATAATTTCCTCTAGTGACTTCTTTGAGTATGTTATTTTAAAATGAGAATTAAGTTTACTATTTTTTCTTAATCTGTTCTGTAGTGTTCGTGACCAAGTTGTTATTAATCCAACAAGGCTGAAAATTAATGATTTCAAGGAAGATTTTTTTTTTGAGAAGTCATATATTAAAATAAACAGCAAGTTAAAACAGCATTAAATTCTCTAAAGCTTTTGAAAATGTAAGACAAGTGATGAAACATGCAAAATCATTAAAAATACATAAAATTTTCTTTAGCATATACTTTAAGAAAATTAGCAACTGTAGAACCCTTTCTTTTTATGTTTTCCTTCTTTGTAATACAGAATACAGATATTTGATAAGTGAAAAATACTATAATTACTGTAGGACATAATAATACTCTTAACCCCTAATGACATGGGGGAATGTATTTAAATTATAATTGACTTAATTTGTCTGCAATTAGAGAGAAAATGTGTTCATTTCTACTGGATAAAACATCTTGTTTTCAGTATGTGATGATACAGAATCAAGTCATCCAGTCAGGTTGCCGGGAAAACTGCTGGAACAAAAAAAGATCTATGGAATCTTTTTTTGTTGTGGTTTTGCTTTCCTGTAGTTGTCTGTTCTTTATGACACAGATATTTACAGCAAAATATGCCTTCTGTGGAAAGCTAAATCTGCACATCTGCATACTTTCAACTTTTATCAGACTTACCACTTTGGCTGTAAGCTTAGCAAAAGTGTAACTTCTTGAAGTCATTTACTAAAAGAAGATGTTATTCCTGAAAATGTGGAAACTTCCGAAATAATATTTATTCAAATAATATTATTATTTGTAAGACTGATAGTGTGAAAACAGTTTAATAATGAGAAGTTCCCACAACATGCAAATCATTGCTGAAAGGAAGACATTCCTACCCACATTGTAATGTGACATGTCGTTTTCACTTGGAAAACAGAATACATTAGTAATGTGCCAATAATGTATCTGTCTTGTTTGTATTGAGTGCACTTATGCCTCAATACACGGTGTTTACTTTGCCAGCATATTACATTATACTAGATTAAAAAATTGTGAATGCATCTTCCCAAACACGTTCACCCCACAGTGGTTAATTATTGTATTTTATGGTCTCTGTTAGCACCCAGTAGAGTACTGTGTATTTTTATAAGCTTTATATGTTTGCACTACTTATATTTTGTGTCCGTCTGTAATTTAAAAAGCAAGGGTTTGTGCCAATGAGGTGCCAGTGAGTCACCAAAGAAACAAGACAGTAGCTCCAGAATAGAATCCCTCACTTTCTCTGTCTGAAGGGTGGAGGCTGTGGGATAAATGCACACAAGCATTGAATACCCTGAGAGTCACCTTGCCAGGAAGAATGGCAAGTCAACCTGAGCAAGGCAAGAGACATCTTTAACCTTAGTGTAAGCAGATTAAGCATATCTTGTATTTAATTTCTTTAACTAAGCCTTTTATAGTTGTTTCTCTGTATGTTTTGAATATTACAAATAAATGCTTTAATTGCATTTTATTTAAATCTAGAATGAACTGAGTGTGGCTTGGGAGGCATTGCAAGGCCCTTTTCTATGTGGTATAGGGAGATTTGTAAACTCGGGGAGCTGAAGTGCTGAGGTTTCCCAGCACACCATCTGCCCTGAGTCCCAAGTGTGATTCACCCAAGAACCCCCAAGAATGAATCCCCATTTCAGCTGCATGAGCCAGCAGGTGAGCTGACACTTCAAGGATTGGTGGGTGCAGGTTTTTTCAAAAGTCAGGAAAGCTTTTAGCATGGAGAAATCTAGGTACTTACTTGACTCATGAAGAGCAATAATATTCTGAACAAGGGATTTGGCAGTCTGTAAACCTTCTTAATTTTCTGAGCATCAGTCAAATTCAGATCTGTGTCCAGGCTGTCCCTAACAGTGCCATCGTAGACTCCCTGTGAATTGATCACCGCTAGTGGGACTGTTACCGATCCTTACAGGACTCTCACCTGTGGGTTGAAAACCTCAATCCTCCTCAGCAGTCTTTGAAACTCTTGGTAACTGTAGCATAATGCTTTCACATCAACAGATGTGAAGCGTAATGTAAAGTGTCTGTTTGCAGTCTGATGCAACAGGAGGCAATGGTAGGTCTTCTTAGAATTGAAATGCTGGATTGAATTCCTTATGAAAAAAAATCTGTTTTTTCCTACCACGCTTTCAGATTAAGCTGCATTTTTAGTAGAAATATATGGGTGCAAATCTGGAGATTTCTAGGGGCTGCTAGCAACAGAGTTTTTAGTCTCAAAATAGTACTATAGCCATCATCTTATATTTTTGTTAATTAGCAATTAAACATTTTAATTATTATCTATTTCTTAGCACCAAGTAAAATAAATGTTGCATTTGCATCATGTGGGCATGCTCATTTTGTCATTTAGCCAGAGGAGATAAATGGGTTTTCAGGGTTACTTGTCACAGTCAAGAGAGCAGTTGTGAATGTTGTGGTTTTGTGTGGTGGGTTTTGTCTGGTAGCAGGGAGGGGCCACAGAAAAGGTTCCTGTGAGTAGCTGCTAAAGGTTGCCCTGGTCTCCTGCTCTGCTGGTAGCAAGGGAGGGGCTGCAGTGCAGTGCCTGATGAAAGTTCCCATAGCTCTGAGTCTGCTCTGCAGCAAGGCAGCAGCTGCCGTGGTGGCTCCTGTAAGTGACAGCTAAGGGTTCACCCACACCCCTGGCTCCAGGGTTTTAGTAGCCAGGGGTGGGGGAGCAGGGGAAGGAGTACCACCACTCTAGCCCCTGTGGGAAACTGCTGGAAGCTTCCCCAGCTGCAGCCTAGACCCACCCCAGGCCAGGGCTGAGCCAATCGCCGCCTCTGCAATAACATATATAAGAGGGGGCACAGAACAATGGGGGTGGGTGCAGCCCTGGGCAGGGCCTGGCTCAGACAGACCAACTCAGCCCCCCAGCCGGCTGCCCTGCTTCTGAGAACTGACCTGCCATAGCCCAATCCTCTGCTACAGCTCGCCCGAGAGCTGTTTTCCCGGGAGCCAATGAAGACCTGCAGCGGAGAGAGAGCAGGATTTGAGGAAAGACGGCTACACAGGCACTCTGTCAGGGAACAGGAGCGAAAGGAAAGGGAGCACCCTCCCTTCTCCCTGCCCCCCTGTGGTACCGGATGGGGGGTGAAGGTACAGAACAAAGCCTTTGGGCTTTGGGAAGAAGGGAGGGGTGGGGGAGAAGTGCCTTTTTAAGATGTACTTTCTCAGTATCTTGCTTCTTGTTGTAAATAGTTAATAAATTTAATTGGGTATTTTTGTGCTTCCCAAGTTGTGTGGGTTTCTTGCCTGTGACCCTAAGTGGTGAGTGAAACCCTCCCTGTCCCTGCCTCAGCCTGCCAGGTGTTTAACAAAGAACTGTCCCTCTGGCCTTTCTAAACCACAACAGCAGGAAATCGTTCAAGTCTTCGCTGTCTTTAGGTGTCAAAAGCTTTACTGCAGATGGTACAGTCACAAGCAAGTAGCAAATACAGTGTTCTGTGTTTGCCTGACTTCAGGTTACTGTTAGAGATACTTGAGACAAATCAGTAGACCTCTCTGGAAGGATTTTATGTAATTTAAAGGTGATGAATAAAGATGAGAGTGACCTGGATTTCCTGGATTCCATTGAGGAAAAAAAGTAAAGCCAAATGGAAGATGAAATTTCCAGGAATAAGGAAGGCTACAGGCTCTTTGTCTAGAATGAGAGTTCTCTTCTTCTTTATTATATTACTGAGACAGATACTGCATCCCATTTTATTTCTGTTTTTAAAATTGTTGTTAAAAAATCAGAGCAAATGCAGAAAATACTTACAGAGTTTACGTATGGACAAATTTCAGTTCTGTGGTAGATGAAGCTCAGGACATTTAATTACTCAAAGGGGGGCTTGAGGGGTGACTTGGTAATAGTTTTAAGTACTGGCAGGAAGGCAGCCAGCTACTCAAAAGTGCTTCATTTTTTCTCTTGGTAAAATTACAGTGATTTTATAAAAAAGCAGATATCTCAGTGTAGTGCTCAACTGTTTAATAAACTTATTAATAAGCTTAAGCCACGCTTAACTGGAAAGTATCAGATTTTTACTTAACAGTTTAAATTTTCTAGCCTACTGTTCTCTTTACTAATTTTATCCAAATTCTGCTCCTGGCAGTAGTATTCGTCTTGGCTTCACATCTGGTAAAACTGGGGCTTGGGGGGTGGATTTATTTTATTTTATTTTTACATAGGCAGAGTGCCATATAGTTTGTCATGGTAGTCCACTCATGAAACTTACATCTGTAGAAATTCTCCTGTATGTGTGTGTGTGTATGAATTTGGGTCACAGTTACTGACAAAGGATTTGGATTTGTAAACTGTCAGTGGTAAAGTGTCACACTTTCTTCATGATCAGTTAGTGTAACCAATTAAGAGTACAGAATTTCTTGAAAACGGGCCTTTATAGCTGAAACGAACTTTTACTCTTATAATGGATTTAGTTTCTTTCTGAAAATTATATAAAGCTTTAGGTGAACCATGGCAGATTTATTTCACTACTTTGAAGATACCCAGCTTGTAAATGCGTGAACCTGTTTCTGTGTACTTTCACAATGGTAGCATCTATGCTAAGAGTCAAAGACAACTTTTGCTCTGAATAACTAAAATATTGAACTTTTACAGACTTAGGGAAACAAATTGATTATTACAGGAAGCCATGCTGTCATTAAATTATAGAAAAAAGAAGCTTAAGACCTGTTCTGAAATAAGGTTTGGGGTTTTTTTCCTGTTTGTTTTGGCTTACTAAAGAACCTAGAAAAATTACGGGAAACAGCAAAATTACACTGAATGCTGTGGAAAAATATAAGAAACTGCAAGAAAGTAGTCTCAAACACCTGTTCAAGGGTAAAAATTATGATAATGTTTTAAAAAGTGTAAGTGCAACAGTGGATAAAAAACTGCAGTTGAGGTTTCATCAGAAATATTTGATTTTTTTAATGAGTGTTCTGTTATCTACTTGTATGTACCCTGATTCTATTACTTATTTTTTATAGATATTCCTCCATTTTAAGAAAAAAATCATCTTATAAATATGGTGTAAATGGAGTGATTTCATAAGGAAAGGCTTAACACTTGTACGGCTAAGAAAATATGAAAAAATAATGAAGAAAATTAATTAATTGCATGGTAAAGGTAAAAGGAAAATACTAGTCAAAACAAAATTGAGATGGAGTAGTTTTTAATAGTGTGAGGACTCTGAAATTGCTTCCACAGGCCACTACTGGCAAATTTGTTTTTTTCCTGAGTCATCTAAAACTGCCTTAGGCAGTATAGCTGGGAATACATTTTATGTGAATAATCCTGCGTTTCTGAGATGTGTTAAAGCCTCATCCCACAGGCTTTTTGTGACATTCCTGTCTTCCAAAGGCTATTCAATAAATTACATTTCCATGCCTGTTAAGTTAGAAACTGTATCTTCTTCAGAATCACTTGTGTAAAGTGTTTTCTGAGCAACCATATCAATGTTGGCATGAAATTGTATTTTCAGATGCCGTTCATGCTTGACATAATTCTGTTCAATATAGTCACACAGTGACTGTAAGGCAGTTATGGTTTATTTAAATAAGTTAATCATTTAAAAACAAAACAAAACAAAAAAAACCCCAAACTTTGCTGTTCTAAGTTTCTGTAAGTAGTGAAGCGAGCTCCTGCATGGCTGCCCCACAGCATGCCACCACAGCACTTCTGTGCCCTAGTGCTCCCTTTTCCCAGCCCAGGCCTGTCTTTGCACACCCATAATTACTTTTCCCCCACTTTTGGTATTTCAGTGTGATTTTATGGGCAGTCTTGGCTTCGTGTGCAATTACCAGTGTGGTTACTTTGTACTGTCAGCCTTGCAAGATGTCCCCCCGCCAAAGGCTGCCCTGTAGTCCTCTTTAGCTTTCCATGGAGCTTGTCTGTTTTTCACATAACTGTTCCTTAACGATCTGTAAAATCCAGCCATTCGGTCAGCTTCTCACATTATCTGTCACATCCAACTGTTTTCTTCTGTCATGTCCAGTAGTTTTGCACATCCTGTTTATTCAGCTCAGTCTCTGGCCAAGGTCATCATTTGCCTGCAGCCATGACAGAGTCCAACTGGGACGGGTCGGTTCACCTGACGTTCCCCTGCTGCCCACTGGAGCACAGAGCGGCCACTTAAGCAGACAATACTTGGAGGAACCTTGATCCCTGTGCTTTAAGAATTGTTGAAAAATTGTGCAAATCCCTGCTCTGAGAGTCAGGCTGGTCTTGCTGCTGCTTCTGCTGCTCTGTCGCCTTCACCACCTCCTTCCAGTCTCATCTTGGTTGCTCCTGTGGCACTTGTTGGCTCAGCTCAGGCACCAGGACAAATACAGCTACACCGGTGTGCTTTGTGTTGGTGTTCTTCAGCCTGTAGAGAGTCCTTCTGTGCTCACATCCCTGTCTCTTAAAAGGTTTCATGGCAGAAGTTGAAATAGGGGTGCAGTTGGTAATGAAAATAAAACAATACCCGTTATCCATCAATGTGCCAGCATTTGCCAGCTAGGGCACTGATGCCATCAGTGCTGGCAGTGTATCTCAAAGTCGGTAGCTCTTGCTGTAATTGTAGTCTCTTTTCCACAAGAGAAAACATGGTTAGCATGCACTGAACAAGGGTTTGTTGATCCCAACAGTTGTTTTTCATCATCACTTAAGAGGCAGTCAGTACTTTAACACCTTATTTTTAAGGCTTTTTTTTTTTTTTTAGGTATTTGGAGGTTATTTAAAATGTTTGTCAAATTATTTTCAAGGAGAGAAGGAGAATGTGTGTGTTGGTTGGTAGGGGGGCTTTGTCTGTATTTATCTAATCTGGGATTATTGTAGACCAGGTACTTCACAAAGTAGCATAGATACCTGGTTCCCCCGTAACTTTTCTGTTCCCTCTTCACTTAGAACAGAACACCTCATTTATCTTCGAAACTTACGGGCACGGGATGTTGTGATACCAAGTATTAATGTGATTTCAGAAAGCAGCTTGTAATATGAAGGCATGTGGAAGGTGGTGAGAGCATTCTTCATTATGAGCTTTTGGTTGTGGACCTTTTCAATACTGAGGGAATAATAAGTGAAGGGGGAAGGGGTGAACAGAAACACAGAGAAACAGAGCTGGTGAACGAGGGCTAACAGAGCCAGTGACAAGAAGTTTCCAATCACTAAGTATCAGGCCATTAAGAAACCACTGGTATTGCTTTGGGGATGGCCAGCCTGGACTTTGTTTCCTCTTTTTATCAGTTACAAGATGAATATGAGGATTTTCTGCCCCATCCCTGGAGGCATTCAGGCTGGATGGGTCCCTGGGCAGCCTGTTCTAGTGGTTGGCAACCCTGCCCAGAGCAAGGGGGTTGAAACTAGATGATCTTTAAGGTCCTTTTCAACCCGTGCCATTCTATGATTTTGGGATATGGAGGGACCTGTGGACTATGTGAAACTTACTAAACAATGTTTAGGGGGCATAGGTGGAAGTGGGTATCAGAGGGGCCAGTCTCAACCAATGCTGGTCAGTACACTTACTGGATCAAGCCCTGTGTCTGATCACCACAGTCTCTCACCTTTCTATAAATCTTTTCTTAACTCTCTGTGTAATCTCACTGTTTATCCTGTTTATTTGAGTGCTGTAAGGACTAGGTGCCAGCTACTGGGAGGACTGGCAGGAGTGGATACAGGGCCAGCAATGGGAGTCAGGCCAGGGGTGTAAGTGCCTCAAGGCTGTGCTGTCTCAGCAGCAGGAGCGGGTGAGGTTCTTGGCTCCAGCCACAGGGACAGGGGCAGCACCTTTCCCAACTGGGACAACAGGGACAGTGTGTGGCTTGGGTTCAGGCACGGGTGAGACTGGGGCGAGTGAAGCAAATGAGGCTCTCCATGTAGCATCTGGACTGGGACTGCTGGTTGCAGCCCATGTCCATGGTGCCTGCTGCTGACAGAGGTGGGCAGAGTGTCCCTGTTTTCACATATCTGGCAGCGTGGATTGACCCAATGTGTATGTGTCTCTTTGGCATTTGTAATTCAGCAGCAAACTTCAAGTTGGACTAGCAGGGAATGGGAGGTGCTGGGTCCAGGCAGGGGTGTCAGCTGGGTAGAGGGCCTGTGCGGGTGTTCAGGAGTGACCTGTGAGCATGGGGTGCCCGTAAGACAAGAGTATCTGGAAGACAGGAGGCAGGAGGAATCACTGGTCTGGTCCAATGAGACCCTGGAGATACTGGAGGTGGGAACCACTTAGAGCATCCCTTAACATAATCAGTAAAAGAAGAGTTCATAATAGATGCTCAGTACAAACATTCTCTTTGTGAGTCAGCAGTTCTTGAGGTACGTGCATCTCAAAGTTGAGAAAACTCTGCTGGGAAAAATATCACTATATCCTTTTTCTACTTTCCTGTCTGCTGTTGACCATCAACAGACACAGAAGAAAGGTCTGTTTATTCCAGTAACTTGACTTACATGCCTGCTTTTACAAAACCAGGGTGCTGCTGAAGACTATGTAAGTCAAACATGCTTGTTTTGCCTTATATCGAAGTGACGGAGATGGTTTATAAATTTGGAGGTTTAATCCTTAGCAGCAGGTTCTTGGCCTCATTCTGTACACTAAGTATTTCAGTGAAGCTCCATTCATATTTCAAGCTGTAATTCTTTCTCCCTTATTATGCATGATTGTGCAGGTTTAAGGGAATTCTGCAATATTGTCATATAAAAATTAAACCTTTGACATTCTAGTGTAGGGATTGCTAAAGTTTACCTTCCTCCCCTCTGAACCAGGTTGCTGAGATAGGAAATAGCCAGTTTTATTTGGGATGAAGATCATATAATTTATTTTTTTTTATTTAATAAAGCAATAGCGTGATATAATGAGTAGAATTGGGTTCCACAGCTTCACTCATAGTCCCTAACCAACTATGTGACAGCAAGCATGTCACATAACCCTCGTGTCCTACTCTCGCCATCTGTGAAATGCTTTGGAAAGTCATGGAAAACTGAATCATAGGTCTTTTCCATCTCTAGATTCTATTAGTTTGTCCAAATGTCTATCTGCCAGTAGAAGATTGTTTCCAACATCCACTAGTATTTTTCCAGTCTGGATTCTGTCGTCCAAGTGATTGGGCTTCCACCATTACCTTTGGGAGATGATTTTGCAGACTAGACCTCATTGTCAGGGATCTCTGCTGACGTTCACAAAACCTTTTTATTCGTTGTTGTTATTAATTTAATTTCATTCTGTTGCTTTATTCCCATTATTAAATGCTTGCTTATAGTTTTAAGACATAGGCAATATATGCAATACCTTAAAGATCAAGGTAAAATGAAATCTTTCTGTAAGGTACCTAATATATAGAAGGAAGGACAACGTAAGGTTTTGAAACTCAAGATATAAGAAAGTATGCTGCTTGGTTCTTCCTGAAATTACATCTAAGTTCTTAGACTGCTCCAGATTTACAACAGAAGCAGGATAGAATATGGAAACTTAAAAATGGAGCAGGATACTAAATTAAAGTGCTGGCATATTTATCAAGGATGATTAAATATGGAAAAAGAGAGAAAGGAACAAGTATAATTTATTTACTGAACACGGAAGTCTTTCCCTCTTGCATAGCACATTTTTGTCTAGATACTTATGAATTATGTCTCATAATTTGATTTGTATTTGAATGTTTCCTAATATATCAATTATTCTGAGCCAGTAATCACAGCAGTTGCTTTTAAGGGCTTTCAGTTAGCATCAGTTGAGCATAATGTTAAGTACAAGTACAGCCTAAGTACCTGGACATGTCTTATTTTCTCAAACTGTAATACTTTGAAGGGGCAGTTACAGTTTAGGTTTTTTTCTTCTTTATTGAGCACAAGTGTTGCAAAATTACTGTGTTTTAGATTTAAGTCATCTGCTTTCCTGGAGTTTTAGAAAATCAGCAAACATAATTTTCTTTAGGTGTTGAGGCCACCAGCACTGTGATATAGGCTAGATCTAGATGAGAGCGGTCAGAATAACTAGATTTCTTTATACAAAGTTTTTGATTTTTCAGAACTATGAATGTGTGGAAGTTATTTAGCTCTGCATAGCAGTAGTTAAACTGCTTTTAAAATGGCCACCTGGCAAACAACTGGTATGTAACATGATTTATTTGACGCTGTGCCCTATGAGGAAAAAGCTGATATTCAGTGTATTCTATTAATAAGCTTAATAGGTCATTTTGTGATACAACATATATAAAGTATATATTTTAAATTAACAAGAAATCTGTCATGGGGTCATGTTTCATAAAATATTAAACTTTTAATGAACTTCCACTTGTCCAGGATTTTCATTCCTCTATTTCAGCTGCCAATGGAAATGCTTAAGTCTAGGAATAAAAACTGCATGTGTAGTCAGTCTCTTACTGAAAAGAGACTTTTCTTCTTCTCTATTTCATTTTTATTGTCTTAAACTTTTAAATTTACATATTTTCATAAGTTCTGATGTAACTTCAGAGTCTAAGGTAAGTGGGGCATTTCAAACCTTCCAAAATTTATTTGTAGGACAACACCACAGGCATTTTAAACATTTCTGTAAATAAAATCATCCTTCCACATACTTTGCTGTTGAAAATCACTGTTGCCCTCAGTAGTACTACATACAGTCAGATTAGGTGTAAGTAATGTTTTGGAAGTAAGTCTCTGTATAACAAACTGATTTTCTTCCTTTAAGAGATCAGTGGGAGATGCCATGAAGTCTGTTTATGAGGAAGGTGAACCTTAGAAAGATTTTGTAAAATCTGTTCGTATAGAGTAAATATGTCTTTCACCCACAGGAAATAAAGCCAGATGAAGTTACCAGACTTGCTCTTAGGACAGAAATTAGTTTTGAAAGTGCCTGCAGAAAGGTAAGGCTTGTTGGTTTTTGTTTTCTTTCTCCTGCTTCTGTGGTTGTGAGAGTGCTCCTTAGAAAAAAGGTGCATATGTGGGTGGGAGTGCATGCATTTACACAGTGTGTTCTGTATGTTATATTGTGTCTTCATTGTAGACCATACTTTCTTTTCTAAGGAAGTATATCCACTAGGACATATCTACAAAAAACTGTACAGCTATTTAGTACAAGTGACTTGTCATCTAGGCTGGTGGGCTAATCCCTAGTAACTGGAATAGAATACAAGGAAAATAGTAGTGGGTTTTGAGTCATTATAAGTAGATTTGTTTTGTTTATGTAGGATGTACACATGGTTCAGTTAGTGTAAATAATCTCAGCTTTCAATAACAATTGGAAAAAAGTTCTAAATACTTTTAGATGCAGAGAGAATTTCCCACATGTGAACAAAAGGTAACAAACATTAGCCTGAAATAAAGGTGCAATCACCCCTGTGGCTTGTTAATTTTAGTGCAATGTTTTTTCTGTAGCCTATTAATGGTACATTATTAAATATTAACTGTCTAGCTAGTGATATTTGTAAGAGATGAAATGAAGACATACAGGTGAAAAGATCCATGTTGAAATAAGCAGTCAAGGTTGAGAGCAGGCAAGAAACTCAACGAAGAGTGAAGAAGAGCAGAGATAAGTACCATTTTAAGTGATGTGTGACAGAAATTATGTCAGAAATCAATTCTGAATCAAAAAAACATCAATACATGGAATTGTATATTTTCCTCCACATTATCCTAATTTTCTCCACATTATCCTAAGTTTCTATGGGTGGTCCACTGAGGGATTCCGAAATCTGAAATGTTTATAGTCCACAAGGTAAGTTTTAATGTGGAATTGGGTCATTTCCTCCTATAATGGCATCATTAGTTTGGAATATAACTGTAGTGTTGCAAAGCACAGTCATGTGTGATGTAGGTCAGCTATTAACATAGTGTGCAGCAGGATTTCCATGCTTCAGGTGAGCAGAATCAAGTTAATAGGAAAATAATCATAGGAATTTGGTATTTCTGGAACAGTGCTTGGATGGAAGTGTCGTATTGCTTTTCCTTCTCTTAATGATAGAAGAGAGTAAGGAAAAGGTCACAGATATATTGACATGGAGCTAAACAGCATTCCTCTTTTACGTTTATTTGACCAAGATTTTCCAGGCGGAAGGGAGGCTAGTCAGAAACTGGTTACTGTAGTGTTAGAAGTGGTGCAGAAGTGAAGATTCTGATGTGCGAGCACACATGGAGAGGGATTTCATGCTTGAAGAGGGGTGCCAAATTCAAAAAGTAAGATATTTTGTTAGTTCTGTAGGCAAATCAAATGCAACAGGCTTATGCTGGTTGTATCATAGAATCGTAGAATC
>VZTO01025935.1:0-46151 GCA_013400615.1 Syrrhaptes paradoxus
AAGCTGCTTTCCAGCTGGTCGGATCCCAGCATATATTGGCACATTTGTCCCCTGTAGCAGATAGTCACCCAGTACTATCGCTTTCTGCTCCTTCCTGGTGGTCTTGCACGGTTTAGGGTTAAGTGGCCCAGATGCTTTGCTTGAAAGCACATCTGGCTCTTCTTCAGTTGTGAGGGCAGAGAACCTATTTCACAGTTTTAAGCCTTTAGGTGGACCAGGAGCCTTCCTCTTGGTGCCAGAAGTCCCCAGCTTCCATTCTTTGCCTTCCCCAGAGGGTGCACTTAGCGTTATACTAGGGACAGAAGGGGTTTGGTCTTCAGAGGAAGACCAAATACAAACAAGGCTTATATTCAGTGTTATGTACTGGTCTTTGCAAACTTGCTTTATATGAATTCTACACATCTTCAGCTCTGTTTGTTACTTGTTTGGCTTTTAATTTTTTTTTTACATGTAAAATTATTTTAATACTTGAGAATTCAATAGCATATTTATGCATATGACCTGCCCCAAATGAAGTGCTACTGGTCCAAAAGTTTGCAGGAATGAGATTTGTGTAGTAACTGTGTTCCAATCTCATATTCAGACCAATACTCGCTTCCTTTTTGCAGTTCATACAGTACTTCATTAGTTTCTTTGTTTTCTCCACAAGGGTATACATCCATATCATTCCTTAAGTTACACTAGTGGAGATACAGCTACAGATTCACCAGTGCACGTTGGCCGTTCGGGAATGGCAGTCAAAGAAAGTCCAAGAAAAGAGAGTCTGCTCAGCTATCTTACTGGGAGCTTTCCTAGCCTGCATAATCTTTTGGAAGGGACTCCTCAAAGAAGTACAACTGCAGTTAAAAGTAGTTCTTTAACAAGAACAGGTATGAGTAACATAAGTAAACTGAAGGGAAGGGCGGGGAAGACTGATTTTATTTTAATGATTTAGAAAAGGAACATATTTTCACTATGAGTTTTCATTTCTGTTTAAGATCCCACCTCCCTCTTTCCTCCCCCCCAAATAAGAGTCATAATTTTTAATAGCAGTTCCTAGATGTCACTGCACCATACCATTTCCTAGGAGCAAACAGCGAGTACATCATGTCAGGAAAAGAAATGACAACCAACAAAATAAATAAAATATTTTACTTAGCCTTACTACTTTTTGAATATGGTATATAAATTACCTAAGTGAGTCTTCTTGAATGAATAAGGAAATGAAGCAATCAGTCTGTATTTGTCATTTTTTTCTTGAGCTTGTAAGCAGGTCAAAAAATGGACTAAAACGAACATTCTAGTAACTTATTTTGTGTCTAATAATTTGTAGATTTTTATAATGATCTTTTGAATAAATGTGTTTTGTAGAAGTTTGAAATAGATGCATTGAATTTTTTTTGTTCTGTGCTATTGTTCAGAGAAAAATAGCTAAGTTTGATACTGCATTTTCTCTAAAACCTTTCTCCTTTGCTGTCAGGGAATGAAATGTTATTCAGAAAAAAAGGTATTTTGGTTTCTTAATGTCTCCTTTCCTCTAGTTAGTGGTAGAAATGAACACATATGAAGACACTCGTAGTACAACATCCATTAGTGTCATAGTGTGACTTCTGTGGTAGCACCTGTAGTGCTGCTTGACGCATAGTTGACTGGAATAAACCTTGAGGATTAGGTTTATTTTAATAGTAAATGTGTATTGTTAGTAAAATCATGCCATGTTCCTGTTATTTGCTGACTTTGATACCACGAATATGAAAGCCTCTGATTTATCGGTTTAGGAAATACTGTGGCCACAGACATGTTGTCTGAACATCCTTTGCTGTCTGAACCGTCTTCTGTGAGTTTCTATAACTGGATGTCAAATGCTGTGGGCAACAGGGGAAGTGTGGTACAAGAAAGTCCGGCCACCAAATCTGGACACAACAGTCTTCCAACAGGTATTGCTAATTACAGCTGAACTTAAGAGATCATTCTGGGTTGGCTGCTCCTGTGTTTACTGTGTTCTTGATAACAGTAATTGAACAAGTGACTTAAGTTGAGCAGAGGTAGACACTGCTTGTGGGGCTTGTGAGCAAACTGGAAAATGAACAAATGTCATTAAACCAAAACTGCTGTTTTCATTTCCTTCACCTTGTCTCCAAAAGCTCATATTTTACTTACATTTGAATCTGTAAGTGTAGCTGCCAAAACCATGTGTAGCTGCCAAAAGCTAAGCCATAAAATCATCCTTGGTTGCAGAATTCCTTGGATTTTGTTGGTTATTTTTAATCTCTAATTTGCATATGGTGTTTTTGTGATGAAGATTTTGTACATTGGAATCCTTGCTCTTTCTCAGTTCAGTTTTGAGGCTAAACATAAACATCTGTTTTGAGAGTAGTCTTCAGGTCTGGAAAGTGGACAGCTGGTGTAGGGGAATGGAGAAAGGAAAAGATACATTACTGAACAATTTAAGTGTATTAAATAAGCAGATACATAACAATTCTCTCTTAACAATCTTTCAACCGTAATGCATTAATCTTAGGCAATAATAAGTTGCGTTTAACATTGAACAAGTAGTCTTATCTTACAAAGCATCTTTGTGCTGTACGTATTACTTAATTGGCATAGGTCCTCTGTAAACTGGAATGTGTTTGTCTGCAAAAAGAATCACAGGGTAGAAATAAAGCTTTAAATTCTGTTTTCAGGAAAAGCTGTATTTTTTTCCTACCAAAATTGCAATAGCTTGTTCACAAGCTCACATTCTTGAAATTACTTTGTGGTTTGAACTCCGACACAGATGTATCCAGATCATTTTTCTGTGGAGGTGTGTAGTTGTGTCTAAGTTCTGTAAGCTTGAGTTCTGAAGAGTCAGGCTTAACTTACATTGGCAGAGCAACTGTCTCATGGAGGTTGAGCCCAGTGCAGACTCAAGATGCAGGTGGTTCAGCCTCGCTCTGCCTGTGTGCTACAAGTCTGGTTGTTCCTGAACAGAGCAGCCACAGGGAAGTGGCTGCCCATAGTCATTTCTGTGAAGAATAAAGACTGATCTGTAGAGATCTGATTAGTGGGTCATGTGTTGGGTCTAATAAAATCCAGAAGCTTCTAGCACTTTGAAAGCTGAAAGCAAGTGTCTACATCTGTGGATAAACTGTGCTTTTTGCTGATGGTATAGGTGGCTCAGCCTATAAACTATATCGGTTTAGGCAGGTGTTAAGTATCCTCTAGAATGCAATACAGACAAAAGGCCCTCAGAAGAATGGCAAAAAGGAGGAGATATTTTGATGCTTTCCAAATATGAGTTGGACTATCTCAACTTATCACCTATTTCAGCAATACCAGACTGTTTCTTTGTCCTGAATGCCCCTTTTGTGAGGTTGTAGACCTGCCTAAGACTCTGAATTTCTATGTGTATGGCATCTATTTCTATAGAATTAACTTTGCTGAGTTAATGGAGTTGGTGGTGTTAAAATTTGCTGTGGTGTTAGTGTTCCATGGGTATTTATTTTTCAGGTGTGGCACCCAATCTCCCTACAATACCCTCTGCTTCAGACTTCAACACAGTTTTGTCTAGTGACCAGAACACCCTGGATGGCACACACTCCCAGCACAGCACCAGTCAGGATGACATTGCAGGTGTAGAAGAGGGTAACCAGGGGTTTCCTGCTGTCCAGCTAGCAGATGCACAGGTAGGTTTGGTTTGCTGATGTATTTCAGAGTTCAGTAGGGAGAAACTAGTTACTACGTGAAAAAAAAAATTAATAGATCTTACTCTGGTTAAAACATTATACTGTTTTTATACAGGTTTCTTATGCATTCATATAGAAAGAAAACAGGCTCTAGAAACCTCTGAGGTGTCCCATGACAAGCTTTATGAATGGTGATTAGTAGAATATTGTTTTATAACTTAAAAGAGTGTATTGCAGTGTATATTAGAGTAACCTTGATCTCCGGAGTGCTTTTCACTGGGGGTGGAAGATGCAGAAACCTTGCTCCCATAGCTAATTATTCAATGCTAGCTTACTGTCTAGTCAATCTTTTTACATAAAAAGTCCTTAAAGCTGCTTCTTTTTATCCCACTTTTCTGTTTTACAGCACTGTCAATAAAACTTGAAAATGTTCTATATTGTGTAGGTGACGCTGTAAATATTGTAGATCAACAAACAAGAATGTAGGTGTAATCTAGCCAACAAGAAGTAAATGAGTGGCTTTTGTTTTGTAGGTTGTTTTCAAGCCTCTTCTGAGTTACACGGGAATTCAGTCACAAGATGCGATGCCACTCTGCTACAGGATGTATTTTGGAGAGTACCTTTCATTCTCAGGAACTTTGGACTGCCTAAGAGCAGATATTGTTGATTCAGATACAGCAAAGGAAAGAAAAGGCAAGCGAGCTCGGAGGTATGTTGTGAGATGTTTGAAATAAGCGTATTGGTTAAAGAACAGAAATTAAGTTCTTCATGTGAAGATACAGAATTCCAAAGAACTTCCACAGAATCAGGATTTCATATTAAAATTCTTATTAAAAGAATAGAGAGTCCTTTATTCTTTTAATCTTACGTGTTTTCTCTTCCTTTTGGAATTTTTTTTTATCTTCCGATGGAACGGTTTGGAAATTTTAAGTGTTTGAACCTCAGCTACTTTTGAAAAGAGGCGATTCGGGAAGGGAGAGCTATTGGGTGGGAGCAATAGCGGGGGAAATCTGAGAGGCTCTTAAATGCTATTTTGTAATTGATCTTGTAAATGAGATTGTTATTACCAGCTTAAATGCTGAATTCTGCCCTCCAGCAAAGCTTTCGGTTATGATGGAAAGATTGCGTGCCAAAGTCTACCTAGAACTGAATGAGTACTATACTAGTAGCACGCAGTATGAAAGTATCAAAGTTGATTTTTGTATTTAGAGCTAAGGGAAATAAAAGGTTGGATTCAGTAAATTACATGTACCACTGTGTAAAAAGTTATTTGACTCCATGCTAGCCATAAAAAGAAACAAGCTAGTAACTTGTGCCTTTTCTTTCCTTAGGCAAGGAGCTGTCAATCTTCCTCCTCTTGAATTCAAACCAGCTTTGATGTTAGAAACTTTCAGTATTAGTGCTGTTGTAATGGAGAAATCTATGTGCACACCTCATAACTCTGCCAATGCCTTTTCTTTTCACGACTTGAATAAACGCTATTATAATACTTTCCACTGTAATTTTACAATTTCTTGCCAGTCCATAAGCCAGCATGTAGACATGGCACTGGTTCGTCTTATTCATCAGTTCAGCACAATGATTGATGATATCAAAGCCACACAGACAGACATCAAACTTAGCAGATACACAGCTGGATCAGCCTCTCCAACACCTACTTTTAAAACCCGCAAACACAGAGACTTCCGCTCCTCCGATTTCAGCCGAAGCTCTCGAGGAAGTCTTAATGGAGGTAACAGGGTGAACAACACCAAGAACAAGCGAACAAACAATGAGAACAATAAAAAAGAATCTCGAAACAAGAATTCCTTGGGGAGGTCAGAAAGAAGAACTTCTAAAGTGTCCAGGAAAGGTTCAAAGGACGTAGTTGACCACATGACTATTCATATGGATGACTCTGACTCTATTACTGTGTCAGAACAGAGCGAACCTTCTGCTGAGTGCTGGCAAAATATGTATAAACTGTTGAACTTCTATTCACTCATTTCTGACCCAACCGGGATTTTAGAAAAGTCTTCTGAAACTTTCGGGCCAACAGGTAAGCTGGTTTATGAATCTAGATAATTGAGAATGCACACTTTCGCTGAAGGGTATTCTTCTAAAGCTTGATTGGTTAAAGATTGGCGGCTTTTAAAAAGCTGCCCACCCCATCTAACATGTATCCGAGGGACAAGTGGTGAGGGTAGGGGGGAGCTTGTAATTAGTTCCTTAAGATGGTGTGCAAAGAAAAATTATTTTTCCAATTTTATAGGATGCTTTGATTTTTTCAGTCCTGGACTTAGTCAAATGCATGTTAACTGACTGTTTTTAAATTCAGTCCCTTTATATTCTTGTGCAACCCAGTTAACCTGGGTTGGACTAGCCATGCAGACTGTTAAGAAGTTAACTTGTCTGGTTAATTGTGTACAGAGCTTGTTCCTCCCTAGGTCATATTTTGTTTTTAAGAGGCTAAGGGAAATGCTGCATATTGGACTGAAATTTCATCTGAAACTTTGAGATCTGAGGTGACCTTTGCTCTCTGTTTCTGATATATTTTAGTACAGCAGAGTAAATTTGAAAGCTGACTTAGCATCATTCTTTTTGTTGGTAGATTTAGGTTGCTGTAAGTGTGCAGGGGATGATACAATTACTAGTTAGGCATACTTTTGGGGACTTTTAAAACTAAAGAATGAAAAACTGAAAAAGTGTCAAATGAGAGCTTTGTTAAACAGAGGGCAGTATCTTTCATGTACAGAATGTCGTATCCACACCTATGATATCTGCAGAAAATGTAAATTTTCTTATATTGTGTTTATGGTCTGAGTGCTGAAAAGTTGTTCATCCAAAACTAACTTAGAAGAACCTTTGGCTGTGAAATTATCAAAAAAGAAACAGGACAATAGGAAACTGTCAGAGGATTCTTATTGTGTAACAGTAAAATTACATAAATATGAATACTTATATAAAGTACAGAAGAATATATCTGTGAATAATAATGAAGTCACATCATTTGTTATTGTTCCCATTGTGTTTTGGATTTGGTTCAGTTGCAATGTTATTAGAGTGGCAGAAGCGAGGCCCAGATCATGTGCCTAGAGTTCGCTTGATGTGCAGGATGTGTGATCCTTGGTTTCAAATAAAAATATAAATCGGATGTGCCAAGGATTTCTTGTGATGTACTGTTAAATAACTCATTGGTGTTTTTGTAGGTGTTCGAAGCCCAACTGAACCTGCTTGTAGAGTGGTGTTTGAGAATGAGCAGGATAATGGCAGAGACACCCAGAGGAAGCGCAGCCTGGTGACTTCGGAGCCGCAGCACGTGACTCTCATAGTCTTCGGAATAGGCATGGTGAACCGAACCCACCTGGAGGCAGACATTGGGGGTCTGACAATGGAATCTGAACTGAAGAGAATCCATGGCAGTTTCACCCTGAAAGAAAAAATGAAAGGTGGGATAAGCTAAAACGTACTCTAATTGAATTCAGTGGCAGCTTTCCATGTTTATCTATGTGCATACCTATACCAATGTATGTGTGTATTTATTATGTTTGGTTTGTGAACAGATGTACATTATGTCTGTGTCTAGATAGTATAATAACATTCAAGAAGTTCTTTTAAAAAATATTACTAGGGTGCTGAAGGATTTTAGAAGGATGGAAGATTTGCAGAAAACACTGGAGAAGATTATTTTTAGAACATAGTCACTCCTTTCATTTTCAAAAGCTTTCTTCTTGCCACAATTTAAAGTTGATGTTACTTAATGTGACTACTACCACTGTAATTTTGCGGTTATTTTCTTGCTACTATATTTTTGAAGCAGTAGGCATATCTGGAAATATTTTACTGAATGAAATGCTCTTAAGTATCTGTTTTTTTTAAAGATGTACTACATCAAAAGATGACTGAGACGTGTGCCACTGCTCACATAGGAGGTGTCAATATTGTCTTGCTGGAGGGAATTACCCCAAATATCCAGTAAGTATGAAGCCTGTCAATTTAACGTTGCTCGAGTGCATAGAACTCATAACAGTTGTGTAACAGTAAGGGTAGGTAGCTTAATATGGAGAAAGACTTGATGGTATATTTTTATATTTATCCATGAAATCAGAGTTTGGTGGCAACCATACAGATGTTGCAGAATTGGGCTCGAGTTTGACTCAAAGCGAATTGCATGTGCCCGTTGACAGAAGGCTTTTCTATGAAAGGCATATCTGAGTAAGCTGAGAAGGAATATGGTGAAGTATTAGTAGGTTTCAGTCTAGGACACCCAATTGCATGAGTCTTAAACATAATTGCATAAATATGAATACTCCTGTTCCTTTCTATTTTTAGTAAAAGATATAAGTTCAGAACTGATTGTAGGATCACAGTGTAAATAGGTAAGTGACCTGACTGAAAAATCATAGGTGACAGGTGTCCTCTTGTAAAAGAAAGAAATAAGATTTCATGTAACCAGAGCTCTCTGCACTAGTTTTATTCCATGTGGTGTATGCACAGAAACTGTATTGTATCGTGTATTTTTTCTGTTATTCTTCTAATTGTTCTTTAGGTTCTGCTAAACCGTACAAGATTTTTAGGGAGTATTTAACCTACTGATGCTGATGATTCCCATTTAAGATTTATTGTTTCTTTAATAGCTATCTTTTTGAACTCCCATGTTGCATGGTTCTTTGTGTTATTTTTACAGTTCTAACATCCATTCTCCACCCTTTATATCACTGACACAACCACTGGCGGGGAGGCTGGGGTGGGCAGAGAATCACTTTTTGTGCATGAACATCTTGAATGACTTGCTCAGCATCCACATTGTTGGGTTTTTTTGCCAGGTTCTCAAACTCAAAAAAGGCATGGGTTTTTTTTCTTTCTAGCTGAACTTTGAGGTGCAAAACAACAGTTGAACACAATTCTTTGTACCGTAGATCACCCTCACGCAGTTTTGAGTGTTAGCTGGGTAACCCTCAGTATGTAATCTGGTTTTAGAATATTAATGTTGTAGAAAAGAGGCTAAATAATGTGATTTGAGTCTCTCTTCTTTTAATTCCTATGTAGTTTGGAAGACTCTATTTAGAAATTAAAACATACAGAATTTTAGTAATGTCCCCAGGAAAATTGCTCCTAATAAGTTTCAGAAGGATAAATAATAGTTCTAATCTGACAGCCATGCAGGGTTTCTGAAGGCAGCTGAGGTTCTTTGTCTATTTTACATCATAATCTTACTGAGCTTCCACATAGGGAGGGAACAAAAGGAAAGGGGGGAAATAGTAATAAATCTTTAACAACAACTACAATGGGAAACAACAAACTAACAAAACCACAACTTCCAACTTCGTAAATTTAAAAGTAAGTGTCATATTGTGGGTTACAAGTAATTAACTGACTAATTTTGCATGAATGCTTATTCTTTATTTGCTTTGTTTTTCTTGCTTTCTCTTCAATCTTCATCTGTAGACTGGAGGATTTTCCTACATCTCCTACAAGCACAGCCAAACAAGAGTTTCTGTATGTCATATTATTATGTTTAATAGTCTTGCAATTAACTCTGTGTTGTGTAGCTAATGGCTGCGTTCCTACTGTATGTGATTGTGTAGGCAGATCTTGTGTGAATACATTTCAGTTTAATGTCTAATACTGCCTAGGTAAGCTTTTAATGTAGCCTGCTAAATATCTGTCAAAAAAAGCCCTTGTAAATGTTAATAATCCAGCTTTAGGGGCAGATACTACCCTATACAGGCATTACTGTAATGCTGGAATGGTTTCACTAACTGTAACTTCTTCAGATCTGCTTTTATGCTCATTTTAAAGAGGTGAAATAACGCTGATACATGTAAAGGAGCAGACAGGATAGATTTCTTTTAACTTGGTAAGGGACTGTGTGCTTGGAGTGGTAGTACCTGTTGTGATTTCAGCATGAAAAAGACAATTCCTTTTGTCTTTATCTCCATGCTGGGTTTAATTACTAGGCATGCTGACCAGGTTATGCTAACACAAACTGTCTTCCTGAAAGCTATGCCTGTGCATCTACTGCTGATGGAGGTGAGCCTCTTTGTGTCCCCCAGATCTGTATGTGCATGTGCAGGTCTCTTCTCTCACAAGAGATGTAGTGTTTTCTTTCTGGTTGCTTTCTTGTTTCCCCTTTTTCTTATTAAAGCCCAGAGGGTCTCACCGGAGTAGTGGTCAAGGTGAGAAATATTACACTGGGCAACTTAGAAGCCCTGTACACAATGACCCTACAGTAGTCTGAGAAGAAAAGTTATGTAGCCAAGAACTGTGAGGCTCTTCCTTTTTTTTTTCTTTTTTTCTTTTTCCCCAAAAATCTGAGCATGAGTTTCTTTTGCTGGTTTAGACCAGCAGAGCATATCTTGTAGAAGGACTTAATATAACTGCTGTTTGTTACAGTGTCTGTGTGTATTCAGTGTAGTGGTAGTACAGGATTAACTTGCAAATGTCATAGATGGTAGCTCTGGAAGGAAAGGTGATGTAAAGGAAAGAGATAAGTGGTTACTGAGTTTTTTATTTCTTTTTGCTTGGTAGCAACACTAAACAAGCAAAAGCAAGTACCTTTTTGCACAGTGAATCAGTGAACAGTTGAATTCTTTGCCATATGATGTGGTCAACAAAAGTATAAATGATTGAAAAGACTGGACAAATCCAGGGAGGATTGGTGGTGATTCATGAACACAGTACAGCCTCTGTCCCAAAAAAGTAAACCCCTGATGGCTGGGATGAAGGGTAGGATCACATTATCTATGCCCCAAGCATCTGCTGCTGCCTGAATTTTCATCTGACTCAGTGTGGTAGTTCCTGTGTTCAGGGCCTCCTCCTGACATTTTTTCCACTCTTTCTAACATTCACAGAAATCTGTTGAGTGGTGGCCTTGTAGCCAGTTCTGTAGTGGGACAGAGAGTTTGTTCAGAAGTTTGTCTGGAGAGTGATTATTTAGGGAATTGATGTGAGAACTTAGAATTACTTCTGAATGCATTACTGGTATATAACTTAAATATTGATTAATGATTTTAATAGCATTCAACCAGATATGTTCTAGGCATATCACTGTAGGTGAGCAAACTGCAGAAACATAATGTGCAGTGCTCGTTCTGAATTAATGTATAGCCGCACAGTTATTCTGCATTTCATTTCATCATGGAAGTAGGCTTTTGTAGACCAGACAAGTAACAGTGAAATTAATTCATTGCATGGAATACAGAAATACCTTTAGCAGAGAAGCACAGTTAGTCTTATTGAAATCTTGGGAGGTCCAGACTTAAGAGATTCCTTCCCATCTGATTTTCCTGTATTGATGTAATTTTTATAAGTAAGGCAATGCTTAAAATTGCATGAATTCACATGTTCAGAATTGATTGCAAATTCAGTACAGACTTTAATTCCAGCTACATTTACTTTTAACCTCTAAACAAAGACAGGTTGAGACTAGACTGTCTCTCTGGTACAGGTCAGGGAGAGATCTTTCAGCTTCCCTTAAGTTGAAAGTTGTTCTTGTGATGCTTGAATAGCTGATGTAGTAGTATTTTGTGTTATAGATGGGTGAAAAAATGTATTCTTGATTCTCAATAGTTCAGTCTGAATGGCAGCAGAAAGAGAAGATTTGAGTAGGAAATAAGCAAACATCAACAGAGAAATAATGATTTTTATCTTGTAAAGAGGTGGATTAAAATAAGTCTGCTCTTTTCTTAAGTAATGTTTATTTGTATAATGTATTCCAAAAAATACTTGTGAATTAAGATTTATTTCCTCCTTCATATTTGTATAAATTCTTCAAATATTTTGAAATAGTTTCAACTTGACAGTTTACCATAAAATGCTAATCCATAATAGGTTTAGCTTACCTGTAGCTCTTGCGTAGCTGTGAAAATCTGAAAATGTTTCTGGATCTTCAGTAAATGAATCTGCTGTTGATAGGCCTGTGGTTGCATTACACTGTTGTTTATTTCTTCATTATAAGCAGAAGGATTGCCTTTTTTTTTTAACATATTTCCACACCTGGGATGTTTCGGGCTCGCTGATATTTTAACATCAGAATAATAGACCCCATTTTAGGGCTTCACAGGAGAAACATTACTTAAAGAGTAGAATTCATAGAATTTTGTGGCTTTTGCCAGGAAACTAAACAATTTAAATGATAATACAAAAAGTATTTTAGTTATGCTCCTTAAAATTTACTATTTGAGAAAATATAATTGAATGTTGCAGTTTTATAGAGTCTATTTTTCAGATATTTTAGCTAATGTACTGCAGCCTCACGCTATATATCTTTGAGGCTGTAATATTCTGTGCTGGCTACATAACTAGTTACATTGGGTAACCCTCCAGTAATTGACTTTAGATGAGAAACATTATTGTGTTACCCCATGTTTGGGTTTTTTTTGATAGAAGCTTAGTGAATTCTTGTATGCCAACATGTCATTCTGACATCAAAAACAGTCAGTTCTGTGCAATTGTACTTCTATCTTGGATAACAGTTGTGAACTGTATCTTCCTTATTATTAAAATAAAATTTAGACTTCATGTTTTGGAATAGTATGTGTCAATTAAATGTCACTATTAAATCTCAAAGCCATTAATCACTTGCTGTGTATTTGTTGCCAAGTGAGTGTTTCCCCCATTGACCTTTTTGGATGCTAAAATCAGATTTTACTAAGTTGTCTGATGAAAAGGATGATTCAAGATTATTCCTGAAAAGGAGGTGAATTGGAAGGCTCTTATTTGTTTCCGTGTGTGAAAATTTGTCTGCATATATGCAGTCTAGTGTTTATAAACTCAAGTGATCTTACATTATGCAAGAATAACAGGTATTTAACAGGTATTTTTGCAATGCATGACTTGTAGCTCTCTTAACTGTAGTGTAGTTGTTTGTGGCATGTAGTGCATCTGTGTGTGTAAAGTGAAAGAAAGAGGAATGCGTATGTGGTTCATAAACGAAATAGATGAATACTTTAAAATTCAGCTAACACTTAGAAACCCATTTTAACATAGAACTGTAACTGTTTGGAAGGACATGCAAATAAATCTTGCTTCCCTTTCTGTTAGAACTGTAGTGAAATGCAGTATTGCCAAATCCCAGGCCCTGTACAGTGCCCAGAGAGGGCTGAAAACCAACAACGCGGCCGTGGTCAAAGTGGGAGCCATCAGCATCAACATTCCCCAGCACCCTGCCACGCTGCACAGCATGATGGTGCGCAGTTCTCACCAGCTCTCCAAGCAGATTTCAGATCTCATCAGGCAACCATCAACCGCGTAAGTGCTGTTTGCACGGCACCTCCAGATGCCCCTGGTTGCCATCTGTTTGTGGGCTGGCTTGTGCTGCTTTGAATGTATGTGGGAGAGGTTATTCATGTATCGTGTTAGAATAACCAAAAGTTTTGTCTGATCTTTGTCTTGACAAATAGGCCCCAGCCTACCAAAGAAGATGTTGCAACTCCTTTGCCCTCTGAAAAAACTCCAACAAGTATTAATCAAACACCTGTTGAAACAAATGAGTTTCCACAGCTGCCAGAAGGCTTAGAAAAGAAGCCTGTTGTTCTTAAATTCAGTGCCATGATAGACGGTATAGCTATTGGAGCAGCGCTCTTACCCTCTCTAAAGGCAGAATATAAGATGGGAAGAATGAGGAGTCACGGAATGACAGGTAACAGTTCTCTGAAACTTGAAAAACATTATGGCTTTTAGTTTGGCCTTGCTAGAAGAATCCACGAGGACTTGGTATTTCTGTTGAGTTATAGCTACAGCTTTGAAACTGCTGCTGTTGGCTTGTTTTTTTGAATGTAGACTTCAGTCAGATGAGGCCATATAGAGACTTTACTGCTGTTATACATGATTGCCAGAGGCAGAATACAAGAGTGAATGAAGACATGCATTCATATATATGCTTCCTCCCAGGAGGCTTCCCTTTGACTGCTAAAATCAGTTTATGATCCTTGATTAAATTCAGTACCCTA
Source organism: Syrrhaptes paradoxus (assembly GCA_013400615.1). NCBI lineage: Eukaryota > Metazoa > Chordata > Aves > Pterocliformes > Pteroclidae > Syrrhaptes > Syrrhaptes paradoxus. Next base: position 13,577 of record VZTO01025935.1, read on the forward strand.
CCTGGAGTGCTGTTTCCAGCTCTGGAGTCCTCACCACAGGGAAGACATGGACCTGTTGGAGCAAGTCCAGAGGAGGCCACAACAATGGTCAGAGGGAAGGAGCACCTCCTGTACGAGGACAGGCCGAGAGAGTTGGGGTTGTTCAGCCTGGAGAAGAGAAGGCTTCAGGGAAACCTTATAGGAGCATGCCAGTACTTGAAGGGGGCCTACAAGAAAGCTGGAGAGAGACTTTTTGCAAGGGCATGTAGTGATAGGACAAAGGGTAATGGCTTTAAGCTGGAAGAGAGCAGATTGAGATTAGATATTAGGAAGAAATATTTTCCTGTGAGGGTGGTGAGGCAGTGGCCCAGGTTGCCCAGAGAAGCTGTGGATGCCCCATCCCTGGAGGGGTTCAAGGCCAGGCTGGATGAGGCTTTGAGCAACCTGGGCTAGTGGAGGGTGTCCCTGCCCATGGCAGGGGGGTTGGAACTCGATGATCTTTAAGGGCCTTTCCAACCCAAACCATTCTATGATTCTTTTGCCAGTTCATACTTTTTCTTTCCCTGTTTTCCTTTTGCAGGTGCCCAAACTAGGTTTAATTTTGAGCTTCCAAGTCACAGATTGCGCTTCACTTCAAAAGTCTCTGCCACTGATATGTCAACCATTCCTCCTTCAGCAAGTCTCAACCTTCCTCCTGTTACTATGTCAGGCAAATATATCATGGAAGAACATGATACTTACTCAGACCAAATATGGAGCATAGATGAACTACCTGCTAAGCAAGGCTATTATCTACAGGGGAACTACCTACGTTGTGTGGCTGAAGTAGGTGTTGAAGACAGTAGTCATCTTTAACTTGTTACTTCCGTTCTGTTACATTTCTGTATGTGCATCTTCATGTAATTTTAATAATCTGCCTACTCCAGAATTCTCAGGTTTACAGGCTAATCCAAGTATAGCATTTGTGTGACACAGAAATAGAACTTCTTAGTCCTTAGTTTGATGAGTGGCTAACATATTAGGCAGTCAAGACCACTGTATCTAAGGATTTTGAATGTTATTTTGTGCAAATAAATAAGGAAGATATGTTTAGAAACGGTTTTTTTTGCAATGGTAATATTTCCCATCAGTGAAGTAGACAAAAGTATTTTATCCTGGTGATTCAAATAAAGCACAATTTTAAAATGAAATTTGTATGCTGAGAGATCAGATAATGTTGTATATTTTGCAAAAAGAAATACTGAAAAAAATTTTAAAAACATATATTGGAACTATTTTATTTTTTCATAGTTGGTAAATGATGTAAAATTTTCTATTGGACACAATGTTTTAGTCACAAATTCTATTTGTATAACAATTTCCACAGTTACTTTTCCCAGAGAGAAAAGTGATGCTGCTTAATAGAAACCAATCTGGTGGGGAAAAACAGGGCTTTTCTACTAACTGTATTTCTTTAATCAGAAAAATAGTCTAGCATGTTTCTGAGACTTCTAATGTTTGCATCTTTATGGGAGAAGTTTAATTGGGTGCTGCTCTTTGTTCAACCTGTTTCAGTTATTTCCTGGCTGAACAAAGATTTTAGGACCTTGTGGATTTGATCACAAAAGGGAGGGGCTGTTTAGCAAAGGCAAAAGCCAAGTCCAAGTAGTTTTAGAACATATTTGTGGTTTAATTTCATTAAAAAATTCTTAATGGCAAATTTAAACAATCTTAGGCAGATGCCAGTTCCTTAGGAATATTCTTCAAGGTTAGATTGGGTGTATAAAGTTTACTATTGAAGATAATTGTAAAGTTGTTCATCTATAGTAACTATAATGTTGCACTTTTAGAGGTTGACAGTTCATTTCTGTTTTATTCCGATAATGACTTACTGTCTGGAATTAAGTAGCATTTCACATACTTCCATGAACCTTAATCAAGTTGTGCATTTTATTGTCTAAGCTAAACTTAAGCAGGAGAATAAACTTTTCCATATAATAGTGTATGTCCTTCGGTTTTCTGATAGGCACTCATAGCACAAAAATTGCAAGACACAACTATTGAATGTTGTTTTTTTTTTATGCTGAGAACAGTATGATTGGACTCCAAGATACGACTAAAAGCTAAAAATACGTTCTTTTGAAAGCATAGGTATAGTAACTGTTTTAAAATTTTATATTTCTGCAGGTTGGTTCCTTTGAACATAATCTCACAACTGATCTCTTAAATCATTTAGTCTTTGTGCAAAAGGTGTTCATGAAGGAAGTAAATGAAGTCATACAGAAGGTTTCAGGTAAGCAGAAACTCTTGAAACCAACTTCGGGTAAGATCCTTAAACCCTGTTGGATGGCAACATTATGTAGTTCTCTGGCTCAGCTCTTTATCTCACAGACACCATCATACCACATCCACACACCCCTTTCATATACCTCTGTGTGTGTATGTTTATGTTCATTCATGAAAACACCCATAAATGTACATAAAAGAAATGTACAGGTCTAGATGACATGCATTCAGGGAAGTTAGAAGATGTAGTGGACAAAATGGAAAATGTCAGAATCCCTGAAGAGTAGGAATAAACAAGCTTACATCAACCTGATGTTTGCTGCAGGCAAAATATATTAGCATTTAGTAATAGGAGAACACCTAGGGGAAGCATAAACCTTCAACAGCTGTCATTATTCTCTCTGAACAATTTTTATAGAGGAGCATAAAGTGGTGAAACAAGAAATGTCTATTAGAATTGTTCTACAACATCTCTGTCTCTAGAGTTTGGTCTCTCCTCTGTTTTTATGTGAGGGATTTGTTACCATTGCTGGTTCCTTGCTTTTCCAGACTATGGATTTGTATTGCAGGTAGCAGCCTGCGGGTTTTTCTGATGTCACTGCTACCTTCCATTTGTGGTCATTTGGCAGGAACATGGTCGGGTGCCATTAATCTGTGGGTCTGGGTGTTGAATGAAGAGCAGTGGGGGGGGAAAAAATAGCTGTTGTCCATCTNTTACAAACTTAATGTAAAATGTAATTGCAGAAATAGCCTCTAATATGCATGTGGAGAATATATGAAAGATGAGTTAGTCCTCTTGCTTATTGTAGCTTCACATGATCCTAGTTAAGAATATTTAGGGGAAAAAAAATTCCAAAACAAAGGACAGAAGATGAGGTTATTAAGACTATTTGGAGAAGAAAAGCATCCACATACAACATGGAGTGATAGAAATTTACTGTATTTTTTTTTTAAATCCATTATTTCACTGCCTATTCCTACCACCAAATAACTTTTGGTATATATGGAGAGAATGAATGGCTTAGCCTTTTCCTGCAGCAAGCCCTTCCTATAAACTAAGATTGAGTATAGATCAAATTGCAAGAAGAATTTTAGATAGGGTTGCTGCTTTGGGTTAGGGCCTATGGGGATACGTAACTTGGGATGAAATGCACCAGGATGAGAAAGTAAACACAAAAATAACTGCAGAATTCTGTCATTGAAAAATACTGATATAATTTCAGTTCCTCTTGTCATGCAATTTGCACAGTATTTGGTCAAGTATTTAATTTTTATTGTCATTAAATTAGGAGATACACTGGTGCAAAAGACTAGCTTTTTGAAAACTAGGTGTTACTTCTTACAGGCTTTGAGCCCCCCTGTGGAAAGGTTCCCAGGAGGGAGGAATGTGACCCTCTGCCTTGATTCTTACTGGAGGTTTATTAACTGTATTTAACAAGCTGAGTCTGCACCCATGTCTTCCATCTTCAACATAAATTTGTTTTTATAAGTCTTTAACCTAGTCAGTGTTTAAAATTCCTTGTCACCTTTTTATATCTATTTGTTTTAAAATGTTTCTTCATTGAAACTCCATGTGTGTATTTAATGTATACAGGAGGGGAGCAGCCCATACCTCTTTGGAATGAACATGATGGCACAACTGATGGAGAAAAACCCAAAATTCTTCTTTACTTATTGAGCCTACAGTTTAAGGTAACCTTATGATGACAAAACGGTGGTCCTAGATGCTGTAAATGGCTTTTGGGTTTTTACCTCAAAATTTATTGAATCAGAAGTACTCTGCATGAAGAAAAAGACCCAATGTTGAATTTGGTTCCTGTAATCCTTTAAAATAGCTTAGTTACATTGCATTCTGAAAAACAATTATGCTGTTTTCTTTGCTGCCCAGCCAAAGCCTTTTGAAAGAGATAATAAGCAGTAAACAGCAAACAAATGCAATTGGTGCATCCGTCACATTCCCCACGCAAACGCTCTTGAAGTCAACAGAGTCATGGAAATATTGTGTTTTCAAGTTGGCACCTTCTGCTTTGATTAAGGCAGGATATTNCCACTTCACTGCACACTATTTTTTTACTACAGGATCCTATGTCATGCAGTTCAAACACAGCTTGGTGGTTTTTTGTTTGGTGGTCTTTTTTTTTGGCTTTTTTTCATAAAAGTTTAAGCATTCTGCATCACACAGTTGTAGAAATTTACTTCCTGAATATGCTCTCATATTTTGTTAAATAGTTGTTCAAAATAAACTTTTTCACTTGAGTCAAGAAGGAATTGAAGATGACTTTTCAGAAGAATTAGCAAATCTTCATTGTGAGGGCCAGTATACGTGCATTGAAGCTGGAAGGAGTGAACTTTTTTCCCCTATTTTATTAATATCTTAGAACTTACTAGGCCTTTGCAGCAGTAATGGCCTTGTTACTGAGTCGAAATCAATATTTTCGTTGACATTGCCATTATTTTTAGGCTACATTAATTCAATTATAAGATCAGACAAGATCCAAACTTGTCTAGACCTACATTCTGACCTAGTTTGTCTTAATTTGACAGTTGTGTGTCTTGGATTCTTAATGCGCTGTTACCTGGAATAAGTAATTCTATGATATGAAAATATTTTGTGATGCCTAGAAACAAACAAATACAAATCTTAACCTGTAAATGTACTGTCACAAGAAAGGATCTGGATATATAGTTATTTTAGTTAATGTTTTATGATAACTAAAGAAAATAAAACTGCAATCAGAATTTAATGTAAGGAAATTGAATATCCTCAAAGGAGCTTTGGTTAGAAGAGAAAAAAGGGGAAAGGAGATGTCTTTACTACTTGTTGTAATTTCACATTATGTCAAATGCAGTAATTTAATTATTTTTCCCTGTTCTTAAACTCCTCCCTGATGCAAACCCCCCCCTCCCCTTTCCCGTTTTTTGAACCTTTTAAGGTTTATGAAGAAGCTGGCTCAGACTTCCATCAAGTTGCCTATTTTAAGACAAGAATTGGATTAAGAAATGCTCTCCGAGAAGAAATCAGTGGCTCATCAGATAGAGAAGCTGTGCTCATTACTTTGAACAGACCAATTGTTTTTGCTCAGCCTGTGGCCTTTGATAGAGGTATTGAAGAGACAATTGTTACAATTTTTTTTCATACTGAGGAAGCTATTTTTTTTTCGAACAGGCTTGATTATTCAAGATTTAGTATATTTCGTGTCAAATCAAGATCATAGAATGGGGTTAGGTAAAATAAACTAGCTGAGAAATTTAGGACATCTGTTGCATGTCAACAGGTTAATACTTCCTAATGTCAACAATTCCCTTTGCTGAGGTGATTAGTTTTCAGGTGGTTTGGAGGAAGTTGCTTTTGTAAGTTTTTATAAATGAATAATGCTGAGAATGGCATCACTTTCTATATTTTCATGTGTTAACTTTGATGCTAAATGATTGGCTTTGTCCATCTTCTCTTTTGAAGCATGAGCCTCTTTGCTACACCCTGAATATGGGTTTGTGTCCAGTGTTGTACATGCACTGTCCTAAAGTAATGGAGAAACTGTCAAAATGAAAAAAATAAAAAAATGCATATTAACTAAAAAATGGCCATATGTTGATTTCAATTAATAATTTCTGGTTTCTTCATAAAGCTGTGCTATTTTGGCTGAACTACAAGGCTGCGTATGACAACTGGAACGAACAGAGAATGGCTTTACATAAAGATATTCATATGGCCACGAAAGAAGTAGTAGATATGCTGCCTGGAATCCAGCAAACCTCTGCACAGGCTTTTGGGACCCTCTTTCTTCAGCTGACTGTCAATGACTTAGGAATTTGCCTCCCCATCACAAACACACCTCAGGTAATCAGAATGTCTGAAGCAACGTGACTGTTAGTAGTCTGTTGAAATACCCATTTGTGTGTGCTACATGGCTTTTATGTCCATAAATATAATGAAAACTGTTAGCTTTAAAGGGATGTTCTGACTCTTCTTTTTTTGGTTATTTAATGAAGACAAGGAATGAGAGTATGAATAACTGTTTGTGAGAGGTATATACTTGTTTTTCAAGCAGTTACTTTTATTTAGGAACTCAGCCTGGGTTAAGGAAAGAGATTTAAAATGCAGTCATTGCCAAAAATTATATCATTGTAGTAGAGGGTAAGTCTAGCTTTAAAACAAGTAGTATGTGGGCTTTTTTGCAGGTAAACAAAATAACAGACCTTCATATAGAAAGGGCTGGAAAATAATCAGGCAGTCAAGTTATGTATTTAAGACTCTGAATAATTGTAGATATCAAAATAAGTGCAAAAAGATAGCATAAAAATTAAAGCTACTTTTCATCATTGTTCAAACAACTCATGTGCAGCCCTTCTTGGAGAAATGAATCAATGCTGGGCTTGTGTTCTGCAGTCGTGGTGCAGAACACATAGTGCTTGATCATCTAGTCCTTGATCAAACATGGATTTTCTTTCCTTTTCCAGACGAGTTTGACTCCCAGTGCTCTAATATATTTGCAGTGTAGGTGTTGCATCTACTAGAAAACAACAATGCAGAACATTGTATGGACAGATGCAATACTTTTCAAACTTTTTGCAGAGTCAGAAAAATAGAAGATATGAGAAGGGGATCGGTTTTCTAATAGCGAAAGATAAACGGCATTTAAAGCATGTACAATATCACTTTGACATTGCAATGATGTATAAATTCTCTGTGTGATTTTATTTTCCAGTCTAATCACAGTGCAGATCTTGACACTGGCTCTGCTTTAGTCCTGACTATTGAAAGCACGTTAATCACCGCATGCTCCTCAGAGTCTTTAGTTAGCAAAGGTCATTTTAAAAACTTCTGTATCCGCTTTGCTGATGGCTTTGAGACAAGTTGGGATGACTGGAAACCAGAAATAAGAGGAGATCTAGTCATGAATGCATGTAAGTGGTTGTGATTTCATACTGGATATTTCAGACATAAATCCACTTTTACCCTTTTCTGTGACTTTTGAAACTGTTGAACTTTCCCTATAAAGGTAAAGCCAAGACCTTGGCCTTTTGAAAGCAAAAGAATATGAATCTAAAGGTTCCTTTGTTTTCCTTCTTAATACCTTCATTTCTGTGTAAGCATTTAAGTTCTGTCTGAGACATGTTGGAAGATTTGGGTGCATTGCTGTGATATAATTTCATAAGATCCCAGTAAGTATTTAATAATTTAATGTAGATGATTTTCATTTTTATATATTTATCTTTATGGTGAAGAGTCTAGAATTTATATAGATTTTCAAGTTTATATAAACTTAGATGTTACCAACAAAATTCACTTTACTAAATAAGACAAAATATTCAGTGGGAATTAAAACTAAACCTCCTGTCCAACGCCACTTAGGCTTTAATCATGGAGGGCAAGGCGAAATGTGGAAAGGTTGGTTCAAAGCAACTTTGACTGTCTGCCTGATCAGTGTATGTGCTTCATATGCTTCACATAGGTGTTGTGCCAGATGGTACATATGAAGTGTGTTCTAGGACAACAGGACAGGCTGCAGCAGGTAATACACTTTTTTAATAAATCAATTCCTGTATAAATAAAGCATTCATAAAATATGAAATTTAAGTCCTTTGATAACTGTGTTGTAATTTAATTGCTGGTTTGTTTCTTTGTTTTGTTTAGTATCTTGTCTTCCTTGTAAAACTCCTCAATGTTCTTATTTGTTCCATCTTTTCAAGCTATTCCAGGTTGGATCACACCAGCAACACTGGTTTTAGATTTTTACCTGCAGGAAAACACATGGTGTAGATGTGTTTGTTCCTTGGGTGGAGAACAGTCATTTGTAACAGCAATGTCCTACTGCCTCCTATCCTAGGGACTGCTAAATCTTAGTCTTTCTAATGCTGAGACTTTGCATCCTGAGCTCCTGTTCCTCCCTCTCCTTTTCCAGAGACAGCTTCTATTCTTCCCAAGCTCCCTCCCTTCCCAGTCTCTCTTACTGAGTTGTTTAGATGTTCTCCAGAGGACTAAAAAATACCTTGCACTCTGTCTTGGTCATCACACCTGCTGTTTGCTGCTTCTCATCTCTTTGCCCAAATGTTGCTTCTATGGTGTCTCCTGTCCCCGTAGTTTTGCTCATTGTCCCCCACTTGCTTGTTTTGTGCTTAGGAGACATGACGGGGGAACACATGCTACAACCATGAAAAATTTACCTCAGTTGGAATTGTGAACGGAGAAGAATTAAGATCAATCCATTTAGACACAAAGANTCATTAGAAAAATCCTGGGAAGATATAGCTTCCCAGGCACGTACACATATATTATCACACCTTCCAGCATCATTATTCAAGACTTGGAACTGTGAACATTTTTACAGGCGGGTGGACATCCATTAGGTTTCTTGCTGTTAGAAATCCTGTTCTGGAACAGTGTACTTGGCTGCAATTGTAAGAACTGAAGTTTGAGATGTTCCCTCTGTCTAGGTCATCAGCTTGGCTGAAGGGAATGTGTTTTCATTAGGTTTGTCTGTGTCTGTCGCTTGTTAAAGAAATACTAACTTTGTAGCTGTGAAGTACTTCCAGCAAGCGTTTCGGTTGTGGAATGTGTTTTCATCGAAGTTCTTCCTGAAGTGGCAGAAAAGACAGTTCATTGTAATGGATAAACACTGTCTTGGATAACTAACACAAAACTTAATATAGGGGATGTTTTGAAAAAAGGAAAAACTCATTAAACTTTTTTTTTTTAAATACAGAAAGTAGTAGTGCTGGAACCTGGACCCTGAATGTGTTATGGAAGATGTGTGGTATTGATGTCCACATGGATCCAAACATTGGGAAAAGACTGAATGCTTTAGGCAACACCCTCACAACACTGACCGGCGAAGAAGATATTGATGATATTGCTGACCTCAACTCTGTCAATATCGCTGATCTTTCAGATGAGGATGAAGTTGACACTATGTCTCCCACTGTACATGCGGTAAGTGAATCAACCAGAATAAGTGCTGCTAATTGGAAAAAGCATGACAGTTTTCAGTCAAATTGAAAGATCTTGGCCTTAAGTTGAGTCCAGCCTGCTACTCCTTATAGCTTATACATGAGCTCATATTGCAAATCAAAAAAGTTTGTGTTCTAGTTTTCTAACTCCATATTTCAAAGGCAAGCAATAAGAGATTCTACTGTTGTTATTTGGAAATACTGATCTGGATTTGAAAACATGGAGACACAATACTTATTTCCAAGTACCTGAACAGGAAAAGCTGCGGCTCTATATAGGTTTTCTAAACCGGAGGGAAGTTACTAACATGAAGAAATTAGAAAAAAATTCTTTTTCAGTACTTCTACCCAATATGCTGCTGACCTTGCTTTTTAGTTTCACATAAAAATGTTTTAACAGATGTTCTTTAATGTCTCTCTTCAATGTCTCTTGCCTGCTGGCAGTGAAAACGTTATCCCAGAACACTAACGTTCCTGTTTGTTGTTTAGAAATCAGGTGGAGGTTCATTATGTGGAGATGCACGCAAGCTAACATTTGGGCAGCGGATTGTAAATCACCTGCTGGGCTTAAGCCCCCCAACCCATCGATACTCTGTTCCTGTAGAATATCTATGGGAGTCAGCGAAGTGTGATTCTCTTCAGTCTAGCAGATCACATATGAAAGCAGGCAGGTCCTGCTCATGGGGACATGTATGTAGTAGTTACAGTGTGTCTAACTGAATGATGGGCTTTGGATCACTGGAAAAAAATCAAATCAGCTGTCTTTTGAGATGAAACTGATTCTTTTGCATGCACTAGGCCAGATTTTAAGGTGTGAAATTCACTTTGCCTGTTCTTAAATCACACTAATGTCCAATTTTTGATGAGGACCTTAATTAAATGTTTGTTTTAAATAGGAGATTGTTGATCACCGACGGCAAGGAGCATCTAGTATCCAAACTGGAGATCAGCGAGGAAGAAAATTTGTGAAACGTTTAGTTGATATTAGGGAACTCAATGAGCAAGCTAAAGTTATTGATGACTTAAAGTAAGTTGGATTTTGCTTTAACTTGCACAAAGTTCGGGAATAACAAACTGCAGCTGAATTGTTTTCTGTTCTTATCACGTATGTTGTGGCATTTTGATGGTCAAACGGGAATAGGTTGGGTTTTTTTATTTAAAAATAAAAAATTGTCTGTTTGGATTCCCTAAGAAAAAAGCTGTACGTGCAAGTACTCTGAAATTTAGTAAGTGTCAAATTAGTATATATTCTTTCTGGTCCTGCATTACAATAGCAGGGCAAAATATTATACCTGACAAAAAGTCGTATCGTGAAACAAGAATAAATCTTCTGCAGCTATATTTGACACTGGTCATAAGTAACTACTGAAAAAACAACGAGAAAATGGGATAGTTCCCAGGGAAAGTAGAATATCATTGCAACACAGATTTTGAAATGGTGAAAATAATGTCACCTGTTTGTAAGATAACTCAACCATGATTTATCCCCAGAAAATTAGGTGCAAGTGAAGGAACTATAAATCAAGAAATTCAGCGCTATCAGCAACTGGAGTCGGTGGCTGTGAATGATATCCGCCGAGACGTTCGTAAAAAGCTACGAAGATCCAGTATGAGGGTGAGGAGTATTAAATTACTTTAAAAATATGATAGCATTTGTGTTGCATATTTCTTTTCTGCATGTTGATTAAAGCAAAGAAAATGTTAGTAATGGATAAGGAAGGTTAAGAATAACTAATAGTTCAGCAACCACTTGACCTGTAGGAGGGGGTGCGGAAAGGCTTTTTTCTCCCTTGTAATAATGGTGATAGGAAAATCGACATTTCCACAAATATAATGTAAATGGGTTTATTTGCACACTCACAAGAAATTGGTCAGAAAATGTGTATATGAAGATGTCCCATTTACTCCTTGCTCTTAACAGATTTTAAAATGAGTCCTTATTGGACTGATGAATGCAGATGCAGAGGCAAGCTCAAAAACTGCCTGGGCAAATGGTAGATACCTCTAGTATTCCACTTGGCATGTGTGCTGCCTATGATTGTGTTCCATTTATAAATAATCAGTATATTTGCAGTTAGGTGATGTAAAACTAAACCCAAACTACTAAGGATACACACTAGAAGAAACTGGACAAAAAACCAAGCAGTGTTGCTGGTAATCCACAAACCTGTGTGGCTGTTGTCCCAGACTCTGACAACAACCCTGGCAAAACATAAGAAAAGATATTTCAAATAGTAATCTGCTTGCAGCTTTTTCTCTGGTGTTCTCATTTTAGCTCACATTCTTCTATTACTGCAGTGGTACCTAGGAAGGATGTCTATCTAAGTGGTTAGATTATTAGCTTTGGGCATACGTTTCCCGTGGCAACAGGGCATTACCAATTCCAGCAAGTGTGAAAAGTGAACAGCTATCCAGAGGCAAGATGAATATGCTGGTTGATGGTGATGAGAGATACATTTTAACTACTATGGAACAACAAAAAAAACTTTTTTCCTTTACTGGCACACCTGTGTTCTCAGTGTTGCGTTTCGATATTATTTATGTTTTAGGCGGCCTCTTTGAAAGACAAATGGGGTCTCAGCTACAAACCCAGCTATAGCCGATCTAAGAGTATTTCAGCATCAGGAAGGCCACCTCTGAAGAGAATGGACAGAACAAGGTAAGCTTCTGGGAACTTGAAATCTGTGACAGCACCAACACCAGCGTATGTAACAGAGGAAATCTTGGACTTTGGCCATAAGACTTTACTGCAGGCAGCAGCTATATGTGGTGGAATGGGATAGGAAGGGGTCATTTTGGAAGACAGGCATGTTCTAAAAAGTAACTTCTCATGTTTTTTGGAATCTCATTTTTTTTAACAGATTTAGTAGTATGTCAAATGAGAAGTTTCTACTTCTACAGCAATCTTGGGTTTTTTATAGAACCCTGTTTTCAAGACATTCTGAAGAAACATATATAAGGAAAAATGGCGTAGTGTAATAATTTAGATTTCTACACTTGGTTTACAATCATCTGCCTTATTAAAGGGTTGTTGTAAGAAGGAAGGGAGATTATTTTTTTTTCGTAAATGATAATTTTATTTTATCTTCATCTGTAGAACATGTATTGGTTTTGTTTCCTCATTTAATGGCAGCTGAGCAAACTGTAGTTGTATGATGGTGCCTCTTAGTAGTGTTTGCTTTGGTTTTAGAATACATGTGTTCGAGTCTGTTGCTCCTGTAGATCCCGCTGAAGCATTCAAAGTTTGGAATTAAAAATGTGCTGTGCTATCATGTATTAAATACAAAAGATTTGAAAATAAAAAAGGTGGAGAGGAGTGTTAGAATTCTTTGGGGTTTTTTTTCTGTGAGAAGAGAAATTCTTAAGAGAAGTTTGCTTCAAATTTGAATACTGCTGTAGAAGTGAAGGGAATTTATAAATAACCCAGATGTGAAAATATCAAACAGTAGATATTCCAGCATAAAAACAGCTTTGTAAGTACTCTAAAGTGAATTTTTCAAGGTGCCCTTGAAACGGAATCTTTCTTCTCAGTTAATTAGTGTTCTTTATAATTAGAGCAGGGCAAGTGCTAAAGGCGTGAAGGTTCTAGCTCAAGATCTGTTATTAAAACCACTCTTATTTTACCTTTTCCCAAGGTTATCTGAAGAGAACCAGAAATTGTATGAAAAAGATAATGGGGCTTTTCTGTTGCTCTATAGGAAACACAAAGTTTTAAAGCACTTAATGAGTACTTTGGAAGTGAATGAAAAGTAGTATGTGTATACTATAAGGCCAAATAATTCAGTTGCCTCAGAGAATACATAATCTGCCAACTTGCTTTTATGCCCCATGTGTTAGATCATGAATATCTTATTTTTCTCTAATTTCTTCATGTTGGCTCAGGATTAAAAAACTTCAATAAATGAGCAGAAATTGGCTAGAGATAGATTACTCACAAAGTTGTGTAGCTTCCTTCTCTTTCCTTCTCTTCCTACTCTTTCCTTTTCTTGTACCCCAAGTGCTTCAATTATGATTTTACACTTGCTTCCATAACAAAATGGTAAATAGTACTGACTGTACTGTCTTATTGCCTTATATTTGTGTAGTTAAATGTTTGTGTAAACATAAAATCCTGTCGTAAAACTCAACAAGCTGCTGTGTTTTGCTTTTGCTTGTAGCTCTCGACTGGGAGACAGTGAAGATCTCCCAGACATCCGTGTAGATGCTGCATCTCCTGGGCCAAGAGTAACTTTCAACATACAGGATTCTGTAAGAATTACTTTATACACCATATAATTATATTTTCTGTGCCATTTGTCACAGCTTCTTGAGTTAGGTATTCCTAGGCAGACCTGAATTGCTTGTATGTGTTTGTGTCTTTTTCTGTGTGTGTGCCTCAAATTATGGATGTGTTTGTGGAAGATAGATTTGTTTTGATAGGAGAGAGATGTGTTTTGGTTTTCTAACATAGAAATTAATTGAAACATTAGGGAAAATATTTGAAAATAGTGGTGGTTTTTTTTTTAGGCTGATACATATAGTAGTAATAGAATTGTTTTGGAATTCTTATCAGAAGTGTGCAAAAAATCTAGTACCTCTTGTGTTTGAATATATTTATAACTGTGGAAATGGGTAGTAAAGTTTGCTGTAGCTGTGCAGGTATATCCTTCCGTGTGTTTGAAACGGATTGTTGAATTTTTGGTTTTGTTTGTATGTTTTTCTCATTTTTACAATGTTTGTATTATGTTGTTTTTGCACGGCTGAAATTATTGAATTGTTTTAATTTATGTCTTGTTTTGTTTTTTACTTCTAATTAAGTTGAATAAAACAGTTGTGGGGATTGCACAACAATCCAGCTGTCCAGGGGAAGGGTATTTTCAGGTATTTCTGAGAAGAAACAAGTATTCTTTGCCAGAGAACTAATTTATCTCTCAGGGAGCTGCTTTTCAATGTTTCATCTCTCTTGCACTCAGCTAAACAGAATGTATTTCAAATTTGAAAATATTGAAATGTAAATATTAAGCGGAAGAACATGATTGAACTTTCCAGAGTGTTTCCACACCCTTACGTAGACATAAAACTTGGTAGTTATTGTAAAATGAATTATTGTTTGTGTATTTATGAATATATACATTGTTTGTATATTTAGAAGACTCTGGTCAAGGCTGAAGTGACATTAAGTCTAGCCTTGAGAATGTCCTTTAAAGAGGATTTTAGTGTGCGTGCACGTGTTGTCATCTGTTATCTTCTGTTTCAAGATTGCAGGCATAAACACTAGTACGAAAAAGTTGCTAGGTGGGAGGAGATCTCTCACACTTTATTTCTGTTTAAATTCCTATATTTAATGCAGAATAAGAGATTTTCAGTAATTTTGAGTAGGGAATATGCCAAAACTTAATAACCAAAGAACAATTTTTTTTTAACTGCCTTAAAAACATGTTTAGGGAAAACAGTACCGGTTGTTACTTTTTAAAAAAAATACAAGCAACAAAAACCCAAAGCAAACCAACACAAAAGGCCAGACAAACCAACAATAGCAAAACAAAACTAACCAAGCAAAAACCAAACTCAAGAGATAGTAATGTATCATTTCTCTCTTCCAACGCACCTCGCACTCCCAGGAAATAAATTCTTATTTCTGAGAGACAGGTGGAAGTGAAACATAGAAGTGTACTTGGCACATTTAAATATGTTCACATTTGAAAGCTCTCCTACCTTTTTTCATTGTTGAACAACATGTTCAATGCTGTTGAATATATGTATATGGTAATATATTTTATATATAAGCCCAGTGAGCTTAGGATTTGTTGGCATAGCAAAATGCTGTCAAACACTTGGAGGTATAAAATGTTGAGTATTAAAAAAAAAAAAAATCTTACTGAGATTATAATGCCAGTTCTTAACTTCAGCAGAGCTCTGATTTGAATTTGCAGACCATGACTGTGTAGCTCTGTAGTAACACTGTGCAGGTAGTGCTGGTGTTCATCTAACACTTGTAGCTATTTATCACATCCATATGAAAGAAGTTAATGTTTGAAAATTGCTTGTGTGCTGCTTGTGGTGTCCTTTACATGAGAAATAGAGGACTCATTTGGAAATTTGTCCTGAAATTGGATTCACGTTAAAGCACGTTTGCCCAAGGGCAGAGCCCAGAACCGCAAAGCAGTGCCGTACATTCTGTGTTAGCGTTCTGCACGCACGCCTCACTAACATGCCTGGGTGTCGCACCCCTCTACAATGTTCATGATGATTTTTGCTTTTTCTTTTTTCTTTTCTTTCAAAATGTTTTTTAAATTTAAATGAAGTGGTTTCCATTCCTTCTGATCATGGGAATTGGTCAGAGCATGGTACATCCTTACCTGAAAGATTGAGCTCAGTCACTAGGCAATGACAAATGTTTCCCCACCAAGCTTTTCATTGCTTTCTTTCTCATAATCTGTCTTGCAGTTTCTATACCTGCTGTCTCTGTATTACAAGGAACTTGGGAATGGGAGTTTCTCATAGCACTCTTGCTTTTTTATTT
The DNA here is from genome assembly GCA_013400615.1 of Syrrhaptes paradoxus. Lineage (NCBI taxonomy): Eukaryota > Metazoa > Chordata > Aves > Pterocliformes > Pteroclidae > Syrrhaptes > Syrrhaptes paradoxus. The sequence continues at coordinate 29,271 of VZTO01025935.1, forward strand.
CCAGAGCTATTTAATGCATTCTTGATGGAAATGGTATCTGTGGAAATTTAATATCTTTTTGTCTTTTTATAATCAGTTTCCAGAGGAGACAGAAGTGGACCTTTTGTCTGTAACTATTGATGGTCCCTCCCATTACTCATCTACTAGTGAAGGCTCATGCTCAGTATTTGGTTCACCCAAAACTCCAGTAGTCTTCTCACCCGGCATTCCCTTCCAGCCTGAAGAAGGACGTCGGGATGACAGCTTATCATCAAGCAGTGAAGACTCTGAGAAGGAGGATGAGCATGAAAGAGAGAAGACATATTTTTATAAGAAACCACAGTAAGTAATGGTTCTAAGAACACAGAAATTAAGAAAGTACACTTGAAATACTGACTTTAAAGCTACAAAATCTGTTACTGATGAAGAACTGAATTTTGCCTGAAGTGTGTATGTTAAAGCCAGGGTAGGTTGTGTTCAGCACAAGTGACACTGAGGGAAGAAGGACTTCTGAGCTGAAAAAGTGGCTGTTCTTTATAAAGGGGCAACTGTTAGAAATTTCAGGGCTTGGAACAGAATAAATAAACTTGGAAAGGGAGTTTTTGAGGCACAGGGCAGGTTTTAGTAGGACAAATGACAACTTTGTTAAATACAGCAAAGCTTTCCGTTTTATCTAGTGATTATACCTCCCCAGAGTGCATGTAACCCTGTAAATATTTACCAGTGACAAAATGATTGTATGTATCTTTTCATTCCTTTTCCTGTTTGAGAATTTAAGAATGAGTTAGTTCTTTGTGTTACCCTATACTAAGAAAGGATACTTAGTAATGTGTTAATGGAAGATGAATCACCGTGTGCTGTACAGCAGATACGGCCTTTTCCAGAAAAGTTTTTTAAATGTTATATACTGAGCACAGACGTCATCTGAGAATGCCTCTTACCATCTGTTCAGGTAAATGTCATGCTAATAGAGAATCCACAATTGTGCCTGTGCAGGAGTACCTCTCGCAAGAAAGCAACGGGCTTTGCTGCTGTCCACCAGCTGTTCACTGAACGCTGGCCAACAACACCAGCCAACAGAAGTATGACTGGCACAACCACGGAGAGAAATATTGACTTTGAACTTGACATCAGGGTTGAAATAGATTGTGGAAAATGTGTACTACACCCTACAATGCTTCAGCAAGAACATGATGACATTAGTTTACGACGGTAAGAAACATTTTACATAGTTGCCTGAGGAAGAACAGGGTATGGGTACTTTATTTGGCTTTAGCTATGAAGTCCATCTGATATTTCCATCACTTAAGTTATGACCATATGCACAATAATGAATGATTCTTAAGCACTGACATGTTTGAAAAGCATAGACGTATTGATTAGTTTGTTCTCATCACTTTATTTATAATAATTATGACTACTTAATTAGCATCACTGTAAATTGCAGTTGTTATGGCTGAATGTGGCATGGGAAATTGCGTCTGTTTAGCAAGAATCAGTATATGCCTCTCCTCTGTTTTTATTCTTTTAAATCATATTTTATCTTTCATAAACAAAATCTTGGGCTTTCCAGGCTCTTGGATTTTATTTTTTTCAGCTTCCAAGGAAGTAACTTTACAGCTTTAGTGAATCCACATAATGATGGTTCCCATGATCTCTGAGGGCTCCCATTATTTTCTAAGTGTAAAAGCATCCTGGTATTGTTTCGTAATAAAGTGCATTTTTTTTTAGTTATCTGAGGTGATAGAAATGCTTTACTTCTGATCTTAAGGTTTGATCTCACTCTCAGTTTTTAAATTCTCTCCTTTTTTCATATGTATGTGATTGGGGATCTAATGGCAGCTTTACTTTTTAAAATTTGATATGTTGTTAATAATATGGTGAATTTTATTAAACTTAGTTGTCAACAAAGATAATTAATAAGTGTAATATAAGGAAATTAGATTTACTTGTTTTAACTCTAATTGTAGGAAATATGAACAAATGAGAAATACTTTTTCTTACTGACAGGTATACATAGGAGATCTGTAATTTCAAAACAGTTTGGTTTCTGTCTTTCCAATACACTTTTTCTACAAATTGATTAGATAATTATTATGAATTTATATGAAGACAGGCTTCACAGCAGAGGAGGAAAATTGATAAGTATTTTCTGCATATCAAAGAGTTTTCACTGATCATGTTGGGTAATGCAAGTGAACTTGACTGTAAGAGTACAGAACATGGGAAGGTTTTTCTCTAATGACATAAGGATAATTTTGTAGATTTTACTGCCTGAAATATAATCACATCATGAAAATGGCAAAACCAGAGTGGACAGACAGGAAGGGAGTAGAGGTCACAGAAAGTACAAAATGAAGCAGAGATTGAAATGCTTCTGTATATAGTTGGTAACTGCAAATTTGTTTTGGACATCATTAGGTTTTTAATACCAGAAAATATACTCTTATGAATATGAGTAATAAGCTTGTTTTAATAATATACAGTGTATTTATTTTAGGAGTTACGATCGGAGTTCTAGAAGTTTGGATCAAGAGTCTCCTTCAAAAAAGAAGAAATTTCAAACTAATTATGCATCTACTACTCACTTACTTGCTGGCAAGAAAGTGCCATCATCTCTACAGACAAAATCTAGTGATGTGGAAACAACAGTGTTTTATATTCCTGGCGTGGATGTAAAGGTAAAAGTAGTGTGTAACTGAGCAGGGAAACACTTGCTCTTTCTGTCTGCTCAGATATTATTTCAAAGCAAATTGTTATAGTGCGTACAAGTTCATACATCCAGAGCACCTCAGCAAAATCTTTTTTCAGTTACGTAGATACTACTAAAATAGGAATTATGATTTCTGTAATACTACATTGGAAACTGATAGATGCTTTTACCCTCATTTTTTGGGGGCAGAGGGGGAGAATCCAAAGGCCTGTATGTACCATCAAAAACAGAGCTACGTCAAATGACACTCCATAACAAACAGTATAAGTGATATTATATAATGAAAATAAATCAGTTCCATTAACATTTTGGTGTCTAAAATTAGACATTTGTTTTGGATAGTAGCAGTAGTTGGCTTGCTAATGCATAAAGCTCTCTTACTGTGTCTTCTGCGTTGCTTATTATAGCAGTCAGAGTCTTGGCATGAAACCTTTTTTTTAAAGAGAATGTTTTCTCAAACACTGTCAAACTGTACACTCCCCTGTTTTTTTAATCATTGTTTCTATATCGCAGCAAGAAAGGATCTGAACAGAAATGTTCTTGTATTTTTGATTTGCTGTCCTAAGGACAGGAGAAACAGGTCACTGCTGCATGGAAACTTCATAGAATTCAGCTGAGGCAATGCCATAAATCAAATGCTCTTCACTTGAAACAGCTTGGCTTTCCTAGTCTTTCAGTGTGGCAGGGCTATCTGTGTCCATCTTCCAGTATTCCAGGTTGTCTTCTGGTATAACAGTTCTGCCTCAAAGTCCCTCCCATTGCTTTTAGTGCAATTTAGGAATAACTAAACATTATCTACAGCTTTTGTTCCGTTCTGTATCTTCATTGATAGTGTTTTATGCACATATAGGAGATATGAACTCTGTGAATACTTTATTTTTATTTTTTATGCAGCTTCTTGTATGCAGGTGTTTAGTAGTGGAGTAGTTCCACCATGCAGTAAGACAGAAGGCTCTGCAGGCAGGAACAGAAAGCAGCCTCTGTGGATTGGTGGCACAGGACGTGTAGAATACAACAGAGTGGAGGGGCAAGCTTTAGACTTTGTTCCTAAGTAGTTCATTTCTTCTGTTTCTCTGTGTTTCCTTGATTTTTTTTTTTTTTATGGCTTATTAATTTATTTTTTTTGTACAAAGATTTCCTATCTTTATGTGTACCAGCTCTATCTGTAGAACATGAGTTGGAATGCAATGTGTCTTAATACATTTGTAAATAATGCAAACAAAAAATAATTTAAGGGAGGGAGTGACAGCAAAATACTGTATAGGAATTGAACTACTTGTATGAAGTAAATTGATCTTCTCTGCTTTCCAGCTGCACTACAACTCTAAGACTTTAAAGACTGAATCGCCAAATACTTCTCGAGGATCCTCGTTGCCGAGAACCCTTTCCAAAGAGTCCAAGCTGTATGGTATGAAAGATACTGCCACATCTCCTCCTTTATCTAGCACTATCCACAGCAAGACTAACACCTTACTTCCTCCCCAACCCCCACCCATCCCATCAGGTACTTATAGACGATAACCTTCTGAAACTATCATGGGTATATATCTTCATATTATCTACTGCCTTTAGATCTGTTTGCACATTACCTAGAGCATGGTATTTATCAAGTCTTCACTTTGGCTGCAGAAACCTCATCCCAGAATCATGAGTGCGGCTAGATTTTCAGAAAATTTTTAGAAAAAGTTTAAGCGAAGTTTAAATATCTGTATAAAAAGTGAATGCTGATTGCTTTATTCTTCATAATCCAAGAAAAAAAAAAAAGATGGATCTTTGCTTCCATACATCACACTATTTGAAAAATACCTTCAGCTTTCTAGTGCCTTCTGCCGCACAAGTAATGCGTAAAATATCGCTTTCTGGGGCTGAGTTATTTCTTGTAGTACTGAGCAGCTGTTTAGATGTAATATTATTAATCAAAATACCAGACTGGTGTCCTCAACTGTTGCTGGCCCTTAAATACGCCATGATTTCGAATAATGTGAGTTCTAATACTTGAAGTGTTTTTCTCTCTCCAATGATTGCTGTTTTCAAGCAGGAGTCCATTGTTATATCAGATCTAGAGGTATGTAGATTGCACCTCCAACTTCTGAGACATTCACCCTTCTCTCCTTCGGCATTTGAATATCACTTTAGAAACAAAACCAACATTTTGACAAAATTTGCTGAGCAGGTAAAATTAACAACAAAAAAGTTTTGGTTGTTTTTTTTTCTTAATAAAAGCAGCTGAGATGCTGGGAGAGAACAGTGAAACAAGGACACCTTTCTCAGTTATCCATGCTGTGGAACCATTAGCTCTTACTCCTTTAAGTGCCTGTCCACTTTATGATTAATGAATGTTGTGTAATCTTGGTTTATACAACCTGTCTTCAATTCTGTTCTGTATCCTATTGCCAGTCCTTGCCTTTTAATTTTTACCTTGCTATGACCAGTTACTGAGTCTTGGTTTTATATCTGTAAGCTCTACGTTTGATTATGGAAATTGCACTTGTATGAGGATATAAATGCCTCCCAAAAGCAGTTACTTTATTTCTTTATGCATTGTATTATTATAAATATTTATTAGTTCTGAATTGATTTGAAACACATTTATTGTTATTTATAGTACTTTTTAATATTATCTTGCCTCTGGAATGGAGACCTTGTCTTACTGTCTTTGGTCTCCAGTAAGAGCAAGATAGGACAATCTAGTCAGAGGCACTAGACAGAATAGTTTTCATAGAATTAAAATTCAATGCTTGTGATTTTTAGCAAATAAAAGTACTTTTAAAATTCAGTCATTTAGTTAATGTTTATATTTTTATTGGAGAACTTAAAATCAATATCTTCATTTATCTCTGTTCATTCTAACAGCTGTATTTCATAGAGACAGTAGTTAAGCTGGTACTAATACCTTCTGTGTATATTTGTATTTTGGTTAGCATGGTGCTAGCCTCTTCCACAGATTTACAAAACAACAGCATTTTTATTAGTTTATACTCTAGCTAGCTCCAAGCTTTTAAAAAACACTGGTTTAGAATCTTCCGTTGTTCTTTGTGTATATATAATAGGACTTGTAATTTACAGTTTTAATCTTTTGATGTATTTTTCTCACTTTGAACTGACGTTCTTTCCAGGCTTATGTATTTTTTCCAATTCCACTTTAATTTCCAGTCAGCTGTGGTTACGTTGCATTGTGTATTTGGAGAACCATTGCGTATGTCTGATTTCAGTGCTATTTTTTAAAAAGCAAAGTGATGACAATGACATGAGTGCTTGGTCACGAACATCTGCAATGGAATTACAGTCAAACATGACAGACTAATACTTGGTTTTGCATAGTTTTCTTAGTGAAAACTTATGGCTTAATTTTTTTCTAACTGATCTTGATTTATGCCTTTTCAGATGATGATACAGAGAATTTGAGGAAACAGCTGTTAGTTATGTCTTCTAATGTTTATCAGTCACTGTTGAGTGGTATTGTGTTAGAAAAATTTATCTTCTAAATGTTGCAGCCAAAGGGAAAGGAAGTGGTGGAGTGAAAACTGCTAAGCTGTATGCATGGGTTGCACTCCAGTCATTGCCAGAGGAAATGGTGATTAGCCCATGCTTACTGGACTTCCTAGAGAAAGCTCTTGAAACCATTCCAATTACACCCATTGAAAGGAACTACGCAGGTAAGTTGCGTCTTTGTATTTTAGTACTCTCTGCTTTTTCATTTTTGTCTTCTGGTGGCATTGAGCTGCTTTTCCCTTTAAATTCCACTTTCTAATGAGTTCTTGTACTTTTTAAAAGCTGTTAGTTCACAGGATGAAGACATGGGACAATTTGATATACAAGATCCCTTAGAAGAGTCCACAACATCATTAGTATCCTCCTCAACATCAGCATATTCATCCTTCCCTGTAGATGTGGTGGTTTATGTACGAGTTCAGGTGAGGTTTTAATTCAACATTCAGTTTAGTAGGTAACTTCAGTCCCAGTCTTTGAGACAATCCATGCTTCTAAGTTTGCTGTTTAAAAATTAAAAATATTTAAGTGTCCTTTCTGAAATATATTAATATCTATTGTGATGATAAAAAAGGACGACTTTCAGCAGAAGTTCTGACATGCTTTAGTTCCATTGAAACCAAATAACTTAGCTATTTTGAGAAGTCACAAAAGTTATGAGCATTTTTAATCATTACTTCTTCCTTGTCTCTTTTGGGTTTTTTTGAAAATACATTTCATAACTAGTATTTATATCCCTTGTTTATAGGTACCATTACAAAACAAAAATACAAGGCATTATTGATACCGCTTAATATTTGATAAGTCTGGGCTTTTTATACATCAGGGGGAAAAGTGCTACCGCAGAGTGATTCAGAGCACCGGAGCTTGATCTGAATGTTGCTATTATATTTTTCCACTTTGCTCAAACAGCATTTTTTCCTGGTATAAATTTGATTATGTTCCCAAATTTACTAACTATCCTAATAGATGCTTTTTTTTATGCCTGTGAAAATTAACCCCAGTGATCTGTAGCCTCTCTCAGTTTTTACTGTAAGCTTGTCTGGCAAAGAAAGTGTTGAGGGAGCTGAGTCTTTCAGCATCAGCTCAAGACTCAAGTGATTCTGTATAGTCCTTGCATGGGATGAGTAAATCTATGAATTGACTTGGGGAGGAGGAAGAAAGAGTGGCATACATGTCCCCTGCTGCATCCAGGGTTCCTGTGTCTGAGTTTTCTAAACTAGCTCAAGTAATAGTCCTGGTGTTGGAGGGATTCCTTGAAATTGTTATCTATAGAACGTGTGTGTAGTTGTCTTACCAATTCTAAAACAAGTCTGAAAAGGCTGTAATTTGGTTAGATTTTAAAAATAAATACATAGGACTGTAAAAACATTCCAAATTTGGCTTATAGTATTTTATGTTTGTTCACTGAATGCTTTGTTTTATTTCTGTGTTTCAGCCCTCTCAAATCAAGTTCAGTTGCCTGCCCGTATCAAGGGTTGAATGTATGCTGAAGCTGCCTTCCCTCGATCTTGTTTTCTCTTCAAACAGAGGAGAACTGGAAACATTAGGTACAATGTACCCATCAGAAAATGCATCAGTTGGTGGCAGTACATCACAGAGTGCCTCAAAGAATTCAGTTAGTAAATCTGGAGCACCAGGTAATATGTATATGAATGTTTATACTATATGCAGCTTGTAGCATAAATAAATATGTTTTGTTGTGTAGAATTAGAGCAGAAGGTAAACTTCTTAAGGCTAGACATTTATGAATTGGCGAGTTCAGTAGGATTTCTTAATGTTGTATCTGTTTCCTGTAAAAGCTTGCACAGATGCAGTATACTGGAGCTTTTCTTGCATTGGTTGAGCGCATTCAATTCTCTGCTATAAAAGACTAGCATCAATATATATAAAGTTTAAGCTACATTGCTGCTAGAAGGACATAATTTGGCATGCATTTGGTCTGCTTAATATTGCTGTTAAGTCAGTATTATTTTATGTTTGGACATGCTTTAGTACTAAAACTAACTTCTGCTAAATTTTTATGTCAGGCTCATCACCTGGACTGGGCAGCCCTCTTGGCAGAACACGGCACAGCAGCAGTCAGTCAGACTTGACTACTTCTAGTAGCAGCTCTTCAGGCCTGAGCTTTACTGCCTGCATGTCTGATTTTTCCCTTTACGTATTCCATCCATATGGAGCTGGAAAACAAAAATCTGCTGTTACTGTTCTAACTCCTGGATCAGGAGCCTTAGGTACAGGACAGGTTTTTGTTTGCTTTAATGACCATTGTTGGAAGTTTGGCATGGTTTTCTGAACTGAAGATTTGAAAAGGTCACAGAAGATTCAAGTTTCTCCTTTCTATGTCTAGGTAACGTGGATGAGGAACCAACTTCGGTCACTGGCCGGAAGGATTCTTTGAGCATTAACCTTGAGTTTGTGAAAGTCAGCCTGTCACGAATAAGGCGTTCAGGGGGTTCTTCCTTTTTTGAGAGTCAGTCTGCAAGCAAAGCTACGAGCAAGATAGATACTACATTGATAAACATATCTGGTAAATGCTTTTTTCGTTTTAATCCCATCTGTTCAGCTAATAGAGAACTGCTGTTCATCGCAGCATGCCCACAGTGTCCACACAGCACAGGTTCAATAAGTCTCCACATGGAACAGGGGAATGAGCTTCAGCAGGCCAACCAGTGCCCCAGTTTGAAGGCTCTTCTACCTCACTGTCCCTTCAGAACAGAAAGATGAACAAACTCTGATTCTCACTACTGGTTTATCTCGTAATAGATTTACAACAGATAAACTAGTATAATAATAGAACTTTGTTAGATTTTTTTCCCAAAGTTGGTTCAGCTTTCAGTTGGACCTGGTTCGGTAAACACTAACCACACCTTTTCATAGTCTTCCCTTCAGAAACAGGTATTTCACAGCTCTCTTTTGTTACCTGAATAGGACAAAATCTTTTACAGGCACTTACCCTGTTTTCCTTTTTTTTATATGAAAAATAGAAATAGCCTGATTTTCAAGCAATCTCCACACAGAGAAAGAAATCAAAGTGGATTATGTACCACAATTAAATGTGATATTATAGGGATGATACACTGTACCCATTAAAAATGACAGCTGAATCCCCTAGATCACAGGCTGCCTTCTTAGTGTTCCTCATGATCAGTTTGTTTGTTTTAGTCTGATATTTGCTGTGTGTTATTCTGACTGGGTGATGTAGCTCTGCAGTCTCTGTTTAGTTCCTAGCTGTCAAATTTCACTACCCTGCCACCTGGTGCCTGTGTAACTACAGTGGATACCTGTGTGGTTCTTGACTGCCAGCCAGGGTCAAACCTACAACAGTACTCAACCTTGAAGTAAAAGTGGGTTTAAAATACGTATTTATTCATTTACTCCTCTGCGTATGGGACACTGACTTACTGGGCAAACAGCAGAATGGCTGTGATTTTATCTGCCACTAAAGCCCTCAGATGAGGAGTGTGAGGCACATACAACACAAGTAGAACCCAACATCAGTTATATTATTAGGTTCCATCTTGACTTTATGAAATCTGTTTGTATCTAATACTGGCTTTGGAGAAATGGCAACACCTCAGGAAAACTGCTGCTGGGTGTAAAGAAGTATTTGACTGTATTGAACATCTATTAATTAGATTTGGTTACCAAAACCTGTTACTACTGAGAATTTACAGTTGTGTGGATATGCTTTTTCTTTTTCAGCTGTCTGTGATATAGGATCTGCTTCTTTTAAATATGATATGCGGCGACTCAGTGAGATTCTAGCCTTCCCAAGAGCTTGGTACAGGAGAAGCATTGCTAGAAGGCTTTTCCTAGGTGACCAAACAATAAATCTGCCAGGTAAGATACTGCTTCTTATAATGAAAAACCTTTTAGTACAAGGGGTTATAATAGAAGTTTTATAAATGCTTATTACCTGTGTATTATTAAATATGTGACTAGATATAAATGTATTATAATTTACTTCATATGCAGTCACTCTAGGTTTAATAAAAAAATTCTAGAAAGAAGAAGTGGAAGATTTCTAAAGTAGGTCATTGAATTATTTAAAGAGCTTATATTAATGAAGACAGTAGGAAGCCTTTAGTTATGATAACTGTAATATTTTGACACTCTCCAAATACTACTTAGTATACGAGAGGATACTGTTAACCAAAAGTGAAATAGTTTTTTTTGACTTTCACATGCTGCTGTTTTTTTCCAGCAGCATCAGGTCCTGGAACACCAGATTCAATTGAAGGAGTAACCCAGCATCTTTCTCCTGAATCATCACGGAAAGCATACTGTAGGACGTGGGAGCAGCCTTGCCAATCTGCTTCATTTACACACATGGCACAGTCACCGAATGTTTTTAGTGAACATAATGCAAGTAGCAGTATGTCACCTGGGACAGCATCTCATAGCTTAAAGTCTCCAGCTGTTACAAGATCCAGGAGCGTGTCTGACTCTTCAGTGCCTCAGAGAGGTGAGTAGACAATGATTCCTTTAGTTTTTTTTAAGTATTTCCATTATTGTGAAAAAAAAGTGTGTTGCTACTGTGTTGTAGAAAGCAACCATAAAATATTTTTCCACTGTGCCTGGGAGTGGAGAGTCAATGGCTTAGAGAAAGGAAAATGTCTGAAATGGATGAATCAAAATGTAGTTTGTTAGAATATTTTCTAGTAAAAGAAACTGCAATTTTACAGAACAGGTAGTGTTTAGCTGGGGTTAGGTAAGTTCTCCAGCTTAGTCTGATTGTGTTGTCATCTTCTTGGCCCTGTATTCTCATCCAAGCAATTACCACACTCTTAACAGAGGGTCAATACCACAGCTCACAGGTGAGGTCAGTTACTTCATTTCATGTGAGACTTTGGGGTCATACTAAGAGGTCTAAATAAGGATATTTTCTATATAGTAAATAAAGTAACTTTTAACTTTTTTAACTACAAATGTTGTTGTATCTTGTAGCAGTGTAGCACTGGCTGTGTGGAATATTTATGGCACTAGCTATTGACAGGAGATTTAGAAGTATGGTGTTCATTTTACTCTAGGAAAAATCCTATAAGAAAAGAAAGAAATAGGTATTTTGTCTATTTAGAAAGCAAGCAAGGTGTTATATATGAACAGGTTTTTTTAGGACACAGTTGGAAAGGGGTTTATGGCTGGTAGAGTGGCTTGTTCATAGGTAATGCAATTTTGCCCAGGATTATAAGTGTATTGACTGGATTTTTGTGAGAAGAGCAAGAAAAACCCTAATACTTGAAATTTTGACTTGGCACTTGTACAAATAACTGCTACCTGATTATTCAAATCCTAATAATTCAGTTTATGAGTACACTGGTATTTTTAAACAGGTAAAGAATTTAAAATATGCTCTTGCATAACTGACTGCAAATTAAAAATCTTTCCTCTTAAAGGTAATGGTAAAAATAAGTCTGTAAAATTGTGTGTAAAGTGAGTTAATTTCTAGGGCAACTAAAGCAACATGTACTGCAAATGCTCTAATTTTCACTTATCCTCGATGCATATACTCTGACAGTTTTTCCAAGCATGTGGAATAATTTAAATTTTTGTCTACTTTTTTTGTTTAGATACTCTCTCAAAAACATCAACTCCATTTAATAAGTCAAATAAAGCTGGAAGCCAGCAAGGAACACCATGGGAAACACTGGTTGTATTTGCCATGAACCTAAAGCAATTAAACGTACAAATGAATATGAGCAATGTAATGGGCAATACTACGTAAGTATAAAACAAGGTCAATCATGTTTTACAGGATAATGTCATTTTGGGGGCAAAACCCCAATTTCCCCACAGACTGTTAACAGCCAGTGGGGAACTGTTAATTGTTGTCTTCTAGCTTTAAAATCTGAACTTTTTCCGTTTTGAACTGTGAACTATAAGTACTGATAGATGCTTAATTCTGAAGTCAAATATGCCTAATGCACATAATCTATTACTTTCCAGTGAATCATTTTGACAGCCTGGAAAATTGTTGTCCATTTTCACCTCTGTTCTAGGTGGACTACCAGTGGTTTGAAAAGCCAGGGTCGTCTGTCTGTGGGTAGTAGCAGAGATCGGGAAATTAGCATGTCTGTTGGCTTGGGAAGATCACAGTTAGATTCCAGAGGGGGAGTTGTTGGCGGTACCATAGATGTTAATACCCTGGAGATGGTGGGTAAGTTGGAAAGCTGCCTGGTATATGCTCCAAACAAAAAATGTGAAAAACTGAAGAACATACACAGTTCCCTCTTTTGTGAACCTGCCAGTGTATAAAGACTTTGGATTCTTACTGGTGCGTTCTGACTATGAAACACACTCTGAACTGAAGGGAGAGCCTTCTGATCAGGGGCAGATTCAGTCTCAGGGTCACTCTGAAATTACACTAGCTAGCTGTGCAATCCTCCAGCCCCCTTCACCTGTCTGGACAGATGGTGACTGAAAAGATTTGATAGCAGTTCAGCTCCTCCTAAAATTTCACAAGTGCTTATGGTCTGGGAAATGCAAAACATCATGCATCTGGAAGAAACGAGTGCTTTTTCAGTCCCCCTGTATCACGTAGATTGCATAAGGGTGAAACACCCTGGAAAAGCTGATTTTCTTATTTTTAATGCTATATTTCTGTGTTACTTGCGTTCTATTTCAGCTCATATTTCTGAGCACCCAAACCAACAGCCCAGTCATAAAATTCAAATTACCATGGGTTCTACTGAAGCACGCGTTGACTATATGGGGTCCAGTATCCTAATGGGAATCTTCAGTAATGCAGATCTTAAACTACAAGATGAATGGAAAATTAATCTGTATAATACTTTGGACTCAAGCATCTCTGATAAAAGGTAATATCGCTTCCTGTGTTTAAAGTTGATAATGTTTGATATGGTCAGATTCTGCCTGTATGGCTTCTGTCCAGTATTGCTAACCAAAAACATAAGCATCTGCTCAAAACCAAAGGGTTTGTTTTTATTGTCACGAGGAAATAGATTAACTGCTGATGTTCTTGCTGTTTCTAATATCTAGTGAGATATTTGTCCATGGGGACTTGAAATGGGATATCTTCCAAGTGATGATTTCAAGATCGACTACACCAGACCTGATAAAAATAGGAATGAAACTCCAGGAGTTCTTTACTCAGCAGTTTGATACAAGCAAGCGAGCTTTGTCTACCTGGGGGCCTGTTCCTTATCTCCCTCCCAAGACAGTGGCCAACAACTTAGAAAGAAGCTCACATGAGCAATGTAAGTGGTACAAAAAGTAGTGTATTTTCCAGGTAGGATGTTTTAATTGCAAAAATTCATCTGAGTAACTTTATACATGCAAGTATATCTATTTCACTTGAAAAGGTTTCTTCAGTACATTTTTCTTGTAAATTTGGTCTGGCAATAACCTTTGAATGAAGAATGCAAATATCTTGAGTACCCTGCCATAATGACCTAACTTATGTTATTTTCAGGTTTTAGTTAAAAATAGGTATTTTTGTTTGCAAAATTTAAAAAATCCTTTTTTGCGGTTTCCAAACTATTTCAATAGACTTGAAATAGTTTTCAAAGTCTGTTTTGAACTCTACTTCATAAAAAACATTGCTACTTTGAGTAGTAGAGGAAGTGTGATGCTACTCTTACTTTCTGTTAATCATGACCTGAAACCATTAATTGTCTGAACATAGTGAGTCACAGATTTCCAAGTGTGCTTGTTTAGGTACTCATAAGCTACAACCACCTTGGATCACAAAGATGAAACAGTGTCAATGAAATAGATGAGAAAATATTGCTCATAATTCCATGTTTTATTAAAAATATAAATACAGCAGCAATCTTTTTTGTATCTTCCTTTTCCCTGAAGTTTGTTCTTGCCATTGCATGTTTACTTTCTAGTGTTGGATGCAGCCCATCATCGCCATTGGCCAGGAGTTTTGAAAGTGGTATCCGGGTGCCATATATCCTTATTTCAGATGCCACTGCCAGAAGATGGAATGCAATTTGGAGGATCCATGAGCCTGCATGGAAACCATATGACGCTGGCTTGTTTTCATGGACCTAATTTCCGCTCAAAATCTTGGGCCTTATTTCACCTTGAAGAACCCAATATTGCATTTTGGACAGAAGCCCAGAAAGTTTGGGAAGATGGTAATTTAAACCATTTCCTCATTTTTCTAAATTCCTTCAAATTAATTTTAAGAATCTGTTGATACATAAGAAGAAATCAAAGAAAAACTTACTTTTTTTGAAGTCTGAATCAATGTACCACTTACATAAAATAATCACCTGTTTCCTCTCCATCTTTACCACCATTTGCTTTATCTGTGGAGTAATGCAAAGTACATTTTCAAATATACTAGATATATCCTTGATAATACACCTACAAAGTGGATTGTCTGCCTTGTTAATTGCTTGTCTCTGTTTATGCAGTCCTTTGTTTCTACACGATGGATTTTGATGGTCTTATTGTTTGTTTGCCTGCATATATGCATATATGTCTATAATTACTGAGGATTTTTTTTCTCTTGGTAGCAAGCTTTATTCCTGTTTGTAATGCCACTGACTTACTAAGTAGTCGTGTTAAATATCTGTGTGGAAAGAGGACAGTGAAAGAAGAAATCCTACTACCCGTACCAACCTGCTTTTTCCATTTTTCTTTCTCCCCCCCCACGCCACCCACACCTCCCATGCAGGTACTAGTGAACACTCTACATATATTGTGCAAACCCTGGACTTTCACTTGGGCCACAACACTATGGTCACCAAACCGTGCGGAGCCCTTGAAAGCCCCATGGCGACAATCACGAAGATAACAAGGCGCCGCCATGAAAACCCCCCACATGGAGTTGCCAGCGTCAAAGAATGGTTTAATTATGTTACAGCCACAAGGAACGAAGGTTAGATTCACGTTAAGCTTTGGGATAGGTCTCCTTGCCAGGCAGTGCAGATTGTGCTGTTTAAAAAAATTTCAAACGGGCTACAGGGAAAAGGGAATTTTAAATACGGGAAGTTGTTTCATCTGGAGAACCGTATGGTGAACTGTGGAATGAAGCACAGCAATATGCTGAACAGCTGGAAGTGTTACTGAACTGAGTCCTTTTTCAAATTGTGCAGTAAAGACAAAATGTTCTGTTAGTGTGTAAGAGATTTATCTGTCTGCTATTGCAGTAGTTCTAGTCTCTTCCTCTTTCACTATATGCAAACAATTTTCTTGTTCCACATAGTTGTCCAGTTGTGGTCTTGTAACATGAGGATGTATTTAGTAATTTCACTGTATATGAAGGATTTATGGATTAAGTTCAAGTAGGAATATATTTTAGGCTTCTGTCATCACTTGCAAAGAACATTTGAAAATTACTCATCTGCCTGAAGCTCTTCAACTCTCACCTGCTTCTAGGAATTAAAACATTTTGAATCATATCTTTAAACCATTGTTAATTGGAAAATAAAACTTCAAGATAATGTTAGAAGACATCTTAAAATACAGCTGTTGCTGTTTCATTCACAAACTGTAGAATCAGTAGATGACAAGTAGAATTTTTGTGAAAGGGCGTACAGCAGAATATGGTGTATAGTCAGAAAGGAGCAGATGATAGTTTTTTGAAAAAATATTTTTAAATTATTGATATACTAATATTTTTTTTTGAAAGACACAACAGGATGTAGTGTGTGAGATTCACAGAGGTGCTGTCTGTTAAATGCTTTTCTCTAACCTTGTTTTGCTACATCTGGAGGGTTTAAGTATATAAACAACAACATTTGATTGTTTGGCCTTTTGTGGCCATGCTGTTAGGAGCAGGATAAAGGATATAATCTTAATAAACGTATACTAGCAGTTTTACAATGAAATAGTAACCTTTCTTAACTTTTTGTCTTGTCACAATATTAACAACTGAAAACTAATTCAAATGATGTTGCATGTGTGCTATGGTAGAAGTCTTGTGACAAAGTTGGATTCCTGGTCAACAGTGATTTCTGACAGGAGTGTTGCCTTGATGAATTTAGGTATTACTTGTATCCATCAGAAACATGTATTTTCATTTTAATTGCTACCATATTTTCAAACATAGAGGGCATGCCTTGAAGCCATGCAGTCTATATCTCACTTAACTGGAAGCTCCTTATGAGAACGGAGTTGCGATAGGGTGGTCAAATGAATAAAATTCAGACTTAAAGCTTCCAAGAAACTAACAAAGAATCTTTAGAAGTGCTTAGGTGTTATGGTACCAACACCTATTTCCTCCCTTGTTCTTATTATGAGATGTATTTCAGTGTATGAAATCGCCACTATTAAATGTTGTGAAAATTTGTCACCCTCTGTGCTGACAGAACCATTTTTAATAATTATTACTGAAGTCAGGAATTTCCCATTGTCTCTGTAGAGTTAAACCTGCTTCGAAACGTTGATGCTAATAACCCAGAGAGCAGCACAACAGTGAAAAGCTCAAGCTTACTAAGTGGCTTCAGAGGAGGCTCCAGTTACAACCATGAAACTGAAACCATCTTTGCATTGCCAAGGATGCAGCTGGATTTTAAATCTATTCATGTTCAAGAGCCCCAAGAGCCTTCACTACAAGGTGCAGTAAATATCACTTGTGTTTTTCTTGATTCAAAGCTATTTCTCACAAATGAAGAGTTAAGTACCAGGACACCATGCTGATAAGAGGATTTAATCTGAAAATTACTGCAGATCTGCAAGAAAGGATAAAATTTCATAATAAAATGGAGAGGGAATTCTGA
>VZTO01025935.1:46249-73167 GCA_013400615.1 Syrrhaptes paradoxus
ATCAGCTTTTCTTACTGTTAGACAGTAAGAAATAGCATAAGAAATATTCTATATTAATAGCATAGCACAAACTAGTCATACAGCTTCAAGGTTGACTTTTCATGTTGAGGATGATCATGTTGCTACATGATAGTATTTCTTTAACATATTTTTAAAAATATCATAAGTTAGTCTGAGGGGAAAACTGTTAAACATGCTGAGGCTGATAAACACAGATGTTAATTGTGGTACTTCCTCTCTTTTGAGTCTCTGGTTCAGTAACCAATTGAATTTTCAAATAATTTGTATTCAAATTCTGTGTACTTTTTTGTATTACAGTATGTACTTTGAAGTGTATTCATACTATTTTTATCTCATTGTAGATACGAGTGTTAAACCAAAGGTGGAATGCAGTGTGGTAACTGAATTTACAGACCACATTTGTGTAACTATGGATGCTGAATTGATTATGTTTCTGCATGACTTGGTGTCTGCTTATCTAAAAGAAAAAGAAAAAGGTAAGTGATTTATGGGGTATCACTCTTCTGACAATCTGCAATCATCAGACTATTTGCTAGTACATATTTGCATACTTTTAAATAGAGTTGATTTGTTAAAAATTGATTTAATTTTTTAAAAGTTAGGCGTACCTTTGCTTCCATTGAAATAAATAAAAGTAGAATTAAATGTTCTTGAAATCGGGACTTAATGCTATGAAATGATAGCTACCTCTTTTCGATCACCGATGAATGAAATTTAACTATACAATAACAAGAAGTCTTTTCCTGTTTGTTTTAGAGTGAAAGCCAAGAGCTATTTTGGCACTTCTCAAAAAGTGCAACATTTTTCAGGAACTACCTGAGCTGATTTTAAGTCAGCTCCTGTAGGACTGGAAGCAGAGTGGTTGCATACAGACTTAGGAACCCCATAGTGTCACTATGCTGATGTGCCACCATTGTGCAGGGACCTGTACTAGTACCTCTGTGTGGCACTTTGCTACACTGTGTAAGTAAGTACAGCAGGTTGTTCAAAAAAAGTTCAGTCACCCTACTCCTGGATTTCTGTTCCCTACCCACTACTGATGTGCTTGTGCTCATTACTGTGAGTTGTAATCTTGCTCCTATTTTGAAACCTGGTGTTTAGTTTAACTTTCTTTCTCTAAGATGGTATGTGCAGATGAAAATCATTTTGGGAAGCTACATTGCTTTTATTGCAGTTCATGAATGGAGTTTCTCTCAAGACACGCATTTTTCTGACTTCAGAAGGCTTTCCATGGTTTGTTCATGCTGCTGCATTCAAATTTGGCACATGCATTCCTAAGCAATACATGGTCTTTGCTAAGAAGAGCAAATTGAAGACAAATGAGTTTGATGTATATGTAATGTGCACCAAACACAGTTAATTTTTGTTGTAGACTTCAGGTGAATAAGCAGTGCAGTACTGAATGGCTGACCATGCTCTGTGACTATGCTGAAGGGTAAGCCATCATCTAGTGGCTTTAACGCTTTACAAGAAATTATTGCCAAAAATATCTAAAACCTACTAAATCACTTAAGACTGAGAAAAAAATCATAATGGCACTGTAGGTGTTGATCACAGATAAAATTACTTCAGATGTTACATTTAATGTAAGTATTATATAATTATGTAATGTCAGATTAGGTGTCATCACTGAGCTTTTAAGCTGCTGCTTTGAAGTTCTACAACTTCTCATATTAAAATAAGATTTTTCCAAATCTTGCCACACCAATCCTACTCTAGATTCTCATTTACGTACTTTTTTTTCTTCCTTTAAAGGCTGCCACAAGAGTAATGTAACACGGTAATATACATGTAAACAATGAGTTACGGTCACAGTAAAGCCACATTTTTGTTTTTGCTCGTGTGTGTGAAATTCAGCATTGTGTGTAGTAGTTTACCTTTTATATGCAGTTCAGTAATAAAAGCGGCATTCATGTGACATAACATGGTATGATGTAAAAATGTAACACTTCAAACATATGATGTAGAACACATTAAATACAGTATTTTAAAAGTTAATAAGTAACCCTATCACAATCTGTTTGCATGTAATAGTGCACAACAGAGCTAGCAGGGCTAATTTTCCTAAAAGCACTTCATAGCAAAACATCCAACTAGTGCAGAAATTAACAAAAGGGAAAGATAACTATTTTTGGGGTAATTTTGTAAAAAACTTTTTTTTTCAAGCTCTCTTAAAATTAATCAAAACTCAATCCAGAATCACAGATCTGTTTTTATGTTATAAAATATGTTGTTTGGAGGAGAAAGCTGCTGTTCCTTTTCTGTACGCCAGGATTTAAATTCAAGTAAGAGCTGGGTTCAGGTCCCCTTGATGCCGTTGGACAAACATTGAATTTAATTGTTCCCCCACTGCCCTTCTCTTCAGAGACTACTCTGTCAATCTAAAAAAATATTCTAAACGAGGAGCGTGTCTGAATTTTGGTTATGCAAGGTGATATGCTTTGTTGAATGCCATGATGAACTTGAAAGAAAGCCCTTGTATATGGATACTTTGGGCTGGCAGAGAGAAGGAAGAATTCCACATTCCAGTGTTATCCAGTGTCTATTACAGCTTTTAGAGGTTATTTTTTTACTAGCACTTTGAAATCAAAACTGTTTTCCAGAAATTCTCTGAAACACCAAGCGGTTCTCTCTTTTTTGAGGTTTGTGCTTGTGTTTCTTTAAAAGATGTACAAAGAGAGTTCAGGTGAGATGCTCATGACTGACTGGTGTGGGGGTTTTTTTCTCTCCATTTTGTAGCAATTTTTCCTCCTCGTGTTTTGGCTGCTCGTCCAGGGCAGAAAAACTCCGTTGGTGTTCTTGAGGACAGCTCCGCTGACAAAGAGGCAGAGGAAAGCATTACTTACACTACAGTCGACTGGAGAGAATTTATGTGCAATACTTGGCATTTGGAACCCACGCTCAGGTAACAAGCTGGCTTATCTGTGATCTCTTTGTCTATGCATTTTATCTGTGGGTACTGTCCTTCAAACCACAAGTGTTTCCAGTTGATGCTGTTCAGCTACTGAGAGGATCGATCACGTGGGTGCTGTTACAGATTCGTCTTGGGCTGTTAGTGCTGCTATGAAAGATACCTGCTAGAGGACATGACAAAAGCTGGGTAACGCAGTTATCTATTACAGCAGTTCACTTCTGCGTTAGGATTTATGCAGATTAAAGATATTGTTGGAGGGTCTTCAAAACCAGGAGACAGCAAAATTAAACTCATCAAGGACCACAGATGACTGTGTTTCACTCTGCCCTACAACTGTCCATTCCCTTTCTGACATACTGCTTTTCATCTTGCACTTTTCCATTTTTAGCATTCCAACTTTAGTTCTTTAAAACAGCACTATTATATACTAGGTGCTGTATGGCATTTTAAAATAGGCTGAAAAGAATAGTGTGTATAGCAGCAACTTGGTGCTCCCAGTATACTCTCTTAATCACTGAAAATGACTTTTCTCTGTGTCAGGGTTTGGTTTTTTTTTTTAACGTCTGCTGACAGTGCTGGACCACCTGTGTGTTCAGTCACATATCAAAGCAACACATCAACCCAGGCCAAACAAATCTTGACAGTTGGCGTTGTTTGCTAGCAGTAATAATAAATCAATTTAAACATCATCTGGAGGCCCCCCAGTCTGGTTTTTGTCTCCTTGAGCATTCTCTTTGAGAGGGTGTTCTTTTGGCCATGTTCTGCTTATCTGTGTAAATTAAGTTTGAAACAGTGCCTGTTGGACTCAAGGTGTTCAGAGGTATCAATGGTAAAAATTAATGTTTGTTTATACACATGCCAGTTGCTATACATACATATTTGAGACTGAGTCCCTTATTTATTTATCTTAGATTAATATCCTGGACTGGGAGAAAAATTGATCCCGTTGGTGTTGACTACATCCTTCAAAAGCTGGGCTTTCACCATGCAAGGACTACTATTCCTAAGTGGCTGCAGCGCGGGGTCATGGATCCCTTGGACAAAGTTTTGTCTGTCCTTATAAAGAAACTTGGTACTGCACTACAGGACGAAAAGGAGAAGAAAGGAAAAGACAAAGAAGAATACTAAGAATATAATGTGACAACCCTAATTCCGTTTGATTTTATCAAGGTGTTTTTATTATATTTGAAGAATTTAAGTATGGTTTAAAGAGAAACCTAACAGCTTTTTGCTACTCTATTTGAAACTTACCTTGTGAGTAACTGTTTACTGTGGTACATGCTACCATTCTGTATTTGAAGTTCTTGCATGATGATGACCAATGTATATTCTGTGAAGGAATGGCTGGAACACTGTAAATCTGCTCCTCGGCGTCCACTGTTTTCTTATGTGCAATATGATTCCTGCATCCTTACAAAACTTGCAGATTAACTGTGAATTTCCATAAACTTTTATTTGCCATAATACAAACCCCTCGTTGATGTGACTGGTAATGGATTTGTCCATGTAGACTTGTGTAAATTATATATATATGTAACTTATGAAACTGTGATTGCCTTAGTGCTAAAAATCATTCAGTTTATGACACTTGTAATAAATTTTAACTACTGTACAGGGCTTTTTTCGTTGTGGTGGTTCAACTTCCTTGATTAAAAAAAAAAAAATCGCTAGGTGTAACTTTGCTCTTGAGCATCCTTCTAAGGGCGGTAACTCTGGCCCAGCCCGTGCCCGGCCTTCCGTTCCGGGCGCTGGAAAGAGGCACCCCCCTGCCCGTTGCCTGCGCCTAGGAAACTGTGAGCGCAGCGGGGCCGCCCGCCCAAGGGAGGGGGCGACGGGGCCGGGTGCCCGCGGGCGGTGCTTCCCCGGGCCCTGCTCCCTGCGCGCTCCTGCCGCAAGTAGGTCGGGGCCGATCCCGGCCTGTGACGCCTCTCGCGGTTTCGGGTGCCGCCCTGCCCGCCGGGACGCTCCGGTTCCGCTCCACGGGAAACTGACGAGACAGCGTGGGGGGCGCTCCGCCGCTGCGCTCAACCGGCGGGGGGGCGTGCTGCGCGCCACGCGCCGCGACCGTTGGTCAGCAGCCGTTACTGCGCGAGGACGAGGGTCGCTCGCTCCCTCCCTGACAGAACTGCAGCCTCGTGCCTCGGCTGTGCCTCACGTGGCGCGCGGCAGGGCCCCCCTCTGAGGCGTCTCCCCCTCGACAAAATGGAGGGGCTGGGCGGGGGAGTCTCCGCCTCCCCAATCCAGGCGGTGAAAGCCACGGGGTCAGGCTTGCTGCGCCGGCTCCTCGGCCGTCGGAGCCCACTCCGCAGGGTGGGGGGGGGGAGGTGTTGCTGCGGCCCCCACGCCTTGTCACGCCTTTCGCCTCAGGTGTGCTCTATCTGCCCATCGGCTGTAAGAGCTCCGGCATCGCCAGCAGCGGGGTCGGCAGGGCGGCTTAGCCCAGCAGGGGTGGGTTTTCTCACAGAGAAGTTATCAGGAGACAAGTTATCAGGTAAAACTCCAGCACCAGCTTGTCCTGGGAACTTGAGAGGAGTCGGCTTTACTGCTTTAGTTTTTGCCTCGGTGTCTTGAGAGGTGACTGAGGAATTGTGTTGTCCTTTGAGCCGTTTTCAAGATGGGGTGCAGAGTCGCATTAAGTCTTGCTTTAAAGCCCGGGGGAAGGTGGTTTACTACCAGAAGCGCCTTTGAGCCTCGTGGTCCTAGGTGGGAAAGGGGAGGATAGGAAGGATGCTGTGTCTTGGTTTTTTTGCTGCAGTCTGGAGGGAAGCAACGTGCGAGTTGTTTATAGTGCTCTTGTAAAACAGCTTAGCCAAGAAAAGTGGAGTTTGCAGCATGCGTTTAACGTATCACAACTTCACGTTTGAACTTAGGCCGATTGGAAATGGCTAGTGGCAATGGCTGGTTTCAGGGTGCTGGAGCACCCACCTTTGGCCCCATACAGAAGAAGGCCTTGCCAGCTTGGGCTCCTGCACAGCCTCCTTCCAGTAAGCTTCCTCTGCCTGTGGCTGTAAGGCCAAAACCTGGACCTTCTGAGAGACACAGTGTACCAGAGGTGACACAGAATCCAGGTATAGTTTTCAGTTTATCCAATGGAATTAGTTATTAAAGTTTCCTATTAATGCTAGTGAAACTAACTTTATTATTTTTTCTCTTTTGAAAGGTTGCAGCCTTTTGCTGCTTTTTCTTATTGCTGTGTTTTCTTAAATGACTTCTTGTACATCTGTTTGAACTTGTTCCTCTTCTTCCTGCCTCCTACTGGAAGTTTGTTAGTGTAAGTGATTTGTTGTAGGATGGGCTACATAGTCTGCAGTCTTTCATAATATAAATTGCCAGTTTAACAGTGCTGTAGAGGTTGCCAAAATGTAGGATATGTACTGTTGCATTAATTTTCATAGAAATCATTGAGAAAATTTTTCCCTTCAGTTACAGATATCCCAGGATGTATTTTGAATTCCCTCTTCAAATAGTTGTATTGAGGTATAGGCACATACTTATGAGGCTTGGAGATAACAGTTTTGTTTCTTCTTGGCTGGGAGATACTTATGCCTGAAGCTGAAGATTACATCTGTCCTAGAGATGATTTTTTTTCTCTTAAACGCTCCAGTCTTTCACAGAAGTAAATGCTACAGGAAATGAACGTTAATTGCTTATTTTATAGGAGACTTCCAAGTCAAAGGCAACTGTCCAGATACAGTGCGCTACTTGGAGGAGTTTGTTTTTCACGTGAAACTCTGAAGTGTGTGTTTGCTTTGGAACTACCCAGGATTCATATAAGTCTCTTACGACTTGACTATCTTGCTTCACGATGACCTCTGAAGAGCATAATGGTTGTGTGCTAGGACAGAGGAAATGGCCACCCACCCCCTGTCCTAGATCCGAGCGTGGACTGGACCTGCAGGATCAGGCTGGGTGTGCAGTGCAGCTCTCCCCCAGTTCTCTCCTGGCCATGTGAGCCAGAGGTGCAGCTCTGTGTAGGCGGGTTTATTTTCCTTTGAATTAATTATTTGCTTTTTGAATAATGTGTGTAGTTGCTACAAATTTCATAGTGTCTTACGACAGGGAGTTCCACTTCTGCTTAGTTTTGTGTGAAACACCATGTGCTCTATTGCTTTCAGTCTGTCATTAGCAACTTTAATTTGTAAGAGAGGTAGGGGGGAATATATGGTGTATTTACATGTCATATGTGCCTATACTGAAAGGTTAATGGACTTAGTACTCAAAGTAAAAAAGCTTTGTCTCCTTTAAAAGAGGAGGCACAAACCGTTTCAGAATTGCTAGTATTGTTAATGTAGGATTCAGTACAGTGCAGTACAGCTCTAGAGTTAAATGTGTTTGCTTTTTGTTCTTCTAAGAAGCATCTAAAAAGCATTTATTGCAAACAGATTAAAAGTGTCGGAGAGTGTGTTCAGTTCTCTTTCAGAACCTTTGCTTTTGAAAGCAGCCCATCCACTCCCATTATCAGCACTTTCTCTAGAGAAAGACCTGAAGGAGTTGATTGCAAGATACAAACAGGGAGTCATAAACCCAGTATCAGCCTTGCATCAGTTTGCACAAATGCACCATGTACAACTTGAATTGAAAGAAACTAGTGTGGCAGGTAAATACTTCTTTTTAAAAAGAAAATAAAATTTATGTATCCTCGAGATGATCTGAATTTCTGCAGTTAGTATTGATGGCACTAATACAGATTAATTTGTTTACTGTTTATTGCACTACCCTCCACATATGTTGCTTTTTGGCTGCTCTTTTCTTGTCTGCACAGCTGTGTCTCATAATTAATTCCTACAGAATTTGATTAGATGGGTTGTCTAAAATTCTGGCTGCTCCCAGAACTTTCTAAAAAGTACGTGAAATTAAAGTTGCCAGATTTCTTGTGAGGGTGAGAGGTTTGAGTTGTATTTTGCTAAAGGTGTCTTTTTGTCTTGTACTTGTCCTTAGAATAAATATAGGCACATAAGGCTATGGATAAAAGTACCTGAAAGTAATTTCACTAATTGTGTCTGCTTTTTTTTTCTCCTTTAAAGGCAATATCATAAGGCCTTATTTTGCCTTTTGTGCTGTGTTAGATGGTGTTAGCTACCAGACTGGACTGGGAAAAAACAAGAAGGAATCTAAATTAAATGCAGCTAAACTGGCTCTTGATGAGCTATTTAGCTTGGAGTGTACCCGGGCAAAGGCTTCAGAAAAGTCAGGTAGGTAATCTAGCAACACCTAATCAGAGCTTTAAAAGCTTTGCTTACAGGTTTCCTATGCCAAATCTTCTGGGTAGTTTTATTAAGTGCCTCTATATCAGGGCCTCTGTCAGTTTTCTTGAATCCTTGAGGCAGAGCTATTTCTCATGTGGTTCTGAAACTATTTTTTTCCTTTGTCTTTTGTGTAGTAGGAGTTGCATCAGTTTATAGTGCAGAGCAGAGAATGCTGAACTAATTAATTTATTTGTTGCTATTGCACTTGATTAGCTACTTGATAGATAACAGCAATGTGAAGTTGATCCTACGTGGTTTTTAGTTTTTATAATTAAGAGTCTTCAACAGTGAGTTACTTTTTGAAAAGACTTCAGTTACCATAACGTCCATCTTCATTTAAGGGTTGCTGCCTAAGTAGGTCTAGGTTTAAAGGACTTCAAAATCAGGAAAAAAAGTCTTGGAGAATTAGAAACTTCAACTTGCTGGCAATAGTGTGAGATCCATGTTTTAAATTTGGAATGTCCATCCCAGTTTGAAATTTTGTTACATTTTTAGATCTTCCCTGTGCTCTTGCTGAGCCTGAAACTCCAGCAAACTCTGTTCATGCTTCAAGGATCTGTTTTGGTAAGGAATAACCTTGGTTTTTGCTATTGATTCAAATGACACAGCAAATGCTTGCTTTTTTTTTTTTTGTCTTTGAATTCTTTTTTTTAATACATTTTGTGATCTCCATGAAGTTGCTGTTATTTTACATGTCTTGTCTTTGAACAACACTGTTAAAATTAATGTCACTGAAGCAGGAGACTGCCCATCCATTCTACAAATTGACACAACTGAAGTAAATTGCTTGAATTTAGGTGGTGAATTGGAGACAGAAATAGAAAAAGTGTTTCTGTCCTGACGTGAAAATACTTGAAAATCCAGTGGGTGATCAAACTTGACCCGTATCCCTGATTTATTATAATGAATAATAAAAGCATAACATCTTTAGCTGTTTTTGTCCTTTATTTATTCATGTCCTTTCTGATAGTCTTCAGAATCCCAGAAGTGTGTGTTGGTGGTAGTGCTTTTACTGTGTGTTTATAATTTGGCCTGTTTTTTTCCCCCCTGCAAACTTGTGTCTTGCTGGCTTTTGTTGTTTTATTTAGAAGGAAAGCAGCTTATGTATCAACAACTTCCAGAAATGCTAGAAGAAGTATTTAACAGCCTGACTGTCAAATATCCTGAATATCGAAGTTGTGGCAGTTCACTGGCGGCCTTCATCATTGAAAAAGGCAAGTCTGTTTTGATACTGAGTATTGGGGAGTGGAAAACCTAGGCTCTCTGTGTTCTCAGACAGCCCTGAGTAATGCATTTCTGATACAGCAAATAAATGTGAAGGGTAGCGCTCCTTTTTTCACTTACCCTTTTCTGATGGCTGTGGTCACGTGTGTAACTGTGCTACAGTCATGCAAATATTCAAGACGTGCATAAGCATTTCGTTGTGCTGTCTCAAAGAGGAGTAAGGCTGTGGAGAATAGTGTAGGGCAGAGCAGGTGGGTATGTCCTGAAGGAAGCTGCAGCCCCTGGAGAGCCCATGTGGGAGCAGGCTTCAGGCAGGAGCTGTGGCCATGGAGAGGAGCCCATGCTAGAGCAGGCTTGCTGGCGGGACTTGTGGCCCTGCGGGGGACCCACACTGGAGCAGTCTGTTCCCTGTGGAAAGGACCCATGCTGGAGGAGTGCTTGAAGAACTGCAGCCGGTGGGAAGGACCCTCATAGGAGTGATTCATGGCGGACTGTATCCTGTGGGAGGGACCCCATGTTGGAGTAGGGAAGAGCTTGAGGAGGAGTGTCTGCATGGCAGTGACAAAGTGTTAGGAACTGACCCTTCCTCATATACCTGCACTGCTCGGGCAGGGAGGAGAGGGGGTAGAAGTCAGAAATGAAGTTAAGCCTGCGAGGAAGGTAGGGCAGGGGGAAAGGGGTTTTAGTTCTGGTTTTGTTTCTTGCTATCCTGCTTCATTTTTAATTGGCAAAAATTAAATTAATCTTCCCCAACTTGAGTCTGTTTTGCAGATGAGGGTAAATAGCAAGTGATCTGCCTATCCTTATCTTGACATACAAGGTTTTTAATTTTATTTTTACCCCCCTGTCCTGCTGGGGGACAGGAAATGTGAAAAAGCAGCTTGGTGGGCACCTGGCAGGTGGGACAAGGTCATTTAAAAAGAAAAAACGTTTTCTTTTCAGGTGGACAGCGTGAAGTTGTAGCTCTAGGAACAGGAGATTGTAATTACAGTCAGTGCTTTCAACCTTGTGGAAGAGTGTTGCATGACAGCCATGCCCTTGTTATTGCGAGGCGATCTCTGCTTAGGTGAGAATGTGTGTATAGATAGTTACCAGTTCTCTTGCAGCCAGTTCTTCACAATTTTACTCTTGCAAATGTAAATATAAGTGCACTTGCATTTTATAGTTAATACTTTCTGGTTTATTTTAATATGTCAATTAAATGTGAATGTCCATGTATTTGTAAACATAGTGTTTTTCATACTTACTGTTACTTAACACTTTCCCTTAGATATTTTTATAGGCATATTTTGCTGTTCTATAATGAAAATCCAGCAAGGACAGAGAAATCCATATTTTGCTTAGCACCAGGCTCGAAGCTGCTTACTCTAAAGCAAAACACAGTTATCTTTCTCTACGTGAATCAGTTGCCAAAAGGAACCGCTCAGTTAAAATCACAGGTGTAAGTACCTTGGCATTTTCAGAGATTAATTTGTTTGCAGTGACAAACACTGTGTCTGGCAAAAATGTGCATTGTTGCACATTTCTAAGATAGTTTGAGGGCTATTCTGAGGGGTTTTTTTATGTTTTGGAAGCATTAATATACAGGGTGGTAGTGGTAAGCGTACAGGATACAGCTTACCATGATGATATAAAAAACTTTATGTGGGTTATAACTTCGGGATGATACTTTGATTGTTACAGATATCTGCTTGCCTGTTAACTCTCCTCCCAAGACACTATTAAAAAATTAATCATCAATTTAAACACTGAGCAAGTGGATGTGGTAACTTAATGTCATCCTTTGCACCACAGGACTAGAGTGTAAAAGCCTTAGGTTGAAACAATAGGCTCCTGCTTTGTAGAAAAAAGGTAACGAGAGAAGCTTGATGGGACAAATATACTGCTATGCTTACATTTCTAACTTTCATTAAATTTCTGAAAGTTGGAGGTTTTTTCAATAAACTGGTTTACCAAGTTATTATGAAAAACTTTTTTTTTTTCCCTTATAGTGGTGCAGTGCACTAATGTCCCTGTAAGTCATACAGTCATAACTTTTTCATATGTACAAGACCACTAGCTGCTTTCCTACTGTATTTGTGATGTTTGGAAGACGGACCTGTGAACTGGAAGTTGCAGCCGGTTCATTGCAAATTGTGCTGACATGAGGGGGGAGCCCCTCATGTTAAAATTGCAGATGATGTTGGATTACTTTCAGTGTCATAGCCTGACACTCTTATGAGGAAATAGTTGATAAGGCTGGATGCAGTTTGTAGGGAACTTGGTTAACAGCTAATGGATCACAGATTCAGCGCTTTCTCTCTTGCTTTTTGTCTATTCTGGTCAATGTGTGTGCTCTCTTGAGACAAAGTCTGGGAAGTATTCTAATACAGCAAATTTGCTTATGTCTAGAGCTGTTTAAAGATAATGACTAGAAGGGAGCTACTTAGAGGTAATCCATTGAGTAGCAAAATGTGGCCACTTACTAACAGGTGGAAGTGTGTTACTTAAGCCAAAATTCAATGGTTGCTTTATAATAATGTAGTAAAGCAAAAGCACCTTTGATCATAATGTTATGTTATGCTAAAATTGGGGAGGGTTAGCTCAAAACTTCAGACTTTGACTTCTTATTCCCTTTTAGTTAAGGGGGGAAACTGTTTTGCTTCATAACAGTCATTGTTTTGTCTCTCTAATGTGTGGCATCTGCTCATTTTAAATATTTTGGACAATTGCAGTCTGAGTTTTGTTCTAACAGAGATTAATGGCCTTGCATTTTTACGAGATGGACTGCCTCCAGGTAACTTCTGTCATAGTATTTGTAGACAGAAAGTGATAGGTTGTTTGCAGCATACACTGGTGTTTCTTAATGTTTGCACAACTGGTGGCTAAATTATGTTGAATTACTATTTCTTACCTAAATACTGATTTCAGTGTTCTAGTCACTTGAGCAGCTGAATGTGGTATTTC
The DNA here is from genome assembly GCA_013400615.1 of Syrrhaptes paradoxus. Taxonomy (NCBI): domain Eukaryota; kingdom Metazoa; phylum Chordata; class Aves; order Pterocliformes; family Pteroclidae; genus Syrrhaptes; species Syrrhaptes paradoxus. Next base: position 58,601 of record VZTO01025935.1, read on the forward strand.
TAAAATTGACAAATCTTGAACATAATGTATGGCCCAGATTTATTGATAATTGTTTTCTGAGAAACAGTATTAGATACCACTTTACAATAAGCTCTGGTTATTTTCTAACTGAAATTAATTTTTTGTCCTACTTTAGACATTTCAGTCCACAATCTCTATATGCATATGAAACTGACAAACAACTGAGTCTCCATGTTGCTATAGAAGGCAAGATTTACCCAACTGCTTGTTGTCCACCTGAAACTCTTAGAGTAACCAGTATGTCAGCTAGTGACAAATTATCAAAATGGGAAGTGGTTGGTATTCAGGGAGCGTTGCTGAGTCATTTCATTGAACCAGTTTATATCAACAGTATTCTTGTAGGTAAGCTTAATGGACATTTCAGTGTTTTTTTTGTATATTCTCATGTTCCAGTTTTATTGCATTTTATAAAACATGAACTAAACCAAGATGGTTCTTCAGAGAATCACAGAAAAGTTACTAAGTGTATATATTTTTTTTTCACTCATCTTTGAAATGCTGTAGGGTAAAACTCTCTTAGGCTTGGACTTCTGTCAGTTGCAGGTTTGGGGTTTTTTGGCTTGTCAGACTGCCTTCCCTTTACTATGTATTAAAGTATCACAAAATTAATAATTATTTTATAACAAATTTTAAGTATTGAGAAAATATCAAGTGTGACAAATGCTGTCATAACTATTCAGTTAAATAGGGTGACTTTAAGGTGACAATGTTAGTCACTTAAGTGTAGAAATGAGTAGTGGTGGAAAAAACTCAGTATATAACTAAAAGTGTCAGAATGCTCAGTTTCACCCTGGGGTATCTTACCAGCTTTATCAGAAAGTTTTTGGCTTTTTGTGTCCATAGTCTGTGCTTGGCCTCTGCCCGCCTGTATTGGTTAATGCAAATAGATGTTTTGTTGAGGAACAGGAGTTACCAAGGGAACAGTGAATTCCTGGGGTTTTGCAGCAGTCAGGAAGACTGTACTATCCTTGGAACTCATTTCAGTAGCTTTTATGTGTTGGAATGAAATCAGTGGTTATTATCCTGAAGGTTTTCAGGTGTTTCTTCCTTTCAGTATCTGTCGTGGGAGACTTAGTACACAGATGTCTGAGTTCCCCAGACATAGATGATGTGGCAGCTTTTCCTTTTCTAATACGGAATTAGGGTTTTGAAGTGCTGCAAAAGGTCTTGGAAGAATTGGTGAATGCCTGTCTCTTCCTTATGAGGAAGTTTGGGCACTTAAAAGCAGTAGAAAAACTTCTAATATGCTCCCTTAAGTGGTATTCAAAGTAAACATAATAATCTCTAATGTGTTGCCCTTCTATTTAATAGCATCTCAAGGAATGGTCACAGAATTTCCCTGGACCAAAGTATGTTTACTTAGTAAACAGTCAGAAATACTGTTGGATATGGAGTGATGTGGGCAAACTCCCTGGTGTGTTTTCTTATCTAGAACATCGAGTTTGTGTTGCATCTTCTATTCTAATGGTGTCTTCTACAAGGAATGTGAAGAGTTGATGAAGAATAATTATTCTAAGAAGGAAAAGGTATCCCGTGAAAATCATGATGTCCCTAGAGAAGAAATTGTGAAATCATTTGTGTTCTGGGAACAGAATATTGGAACTGATTTTTCCAGAGATTAGTTTTGTGTAGAAAAATTGATATAATGTAGACCAGTGGAAAAATCTGCATTCTTAGCTGTTTTTTTAAAATTTAGTGTACTTACATGTCGCTGATCTTCATTTGTTTAATAGGAAATGGAAATTGCAAGGATACAAGAGGGCTAGAAATGGCTATAAAACGGCGTGTTGATGATGCACTTACATCAAAGCTTCCCATGCCTTATCTGGTTAACAGATCTTATACTTACTTGGTGAATGCTGCATACCCAGTTCAAACAGACTTTAAACAGAGCTCTCTGAGTTTGAACTGGTCATTGTCGGATGCATCATTGGAAGTTGTGGATGGGTTAAACGGAAAAACCACTGAAAGGTTAGAATTTGTCTTTATTATGTTGGAAATAATGATTAGCCTTATTGTTCTGGGCCCATTTGTTGGAGTATTCATTTTCTAAGCTGTGTGTAGAGGCCACAATATTATCCAGATGAGAGAGATTCTCTCCGGTGTTCCCTGAATACATCCTATGATTAGGTGTACTTTTAGAGATCTTGTGAATTTACAGTGAGATGCCAAGATAGGAAATTAAATAGTTCTTGGAATTAAGATGCCTTTATTCCATGGGGGTAATGAGTGTTTTAGTTTTTGGAGTACATAAAGCCAGTGAGCATCCCAGGTCAGCTGAATTCCAGTTTGAAAACTGTTTTTTGTTGACTTGTTTAAATTCTCACAGCTGCTGACTTGCATTAGCTTTGCTTATTGAAAGTGGAAATGGAATCTTATTATCATATTCACAAATTATTGGAGGGGAAAAATAATCCTGTAATGATCAAAGCAATATACCTGTAATATCTTTGTTACTGGGTGTTACTATTCTTTTTTCATCTTGACTGTAGTTCACCATTCAGAAGTGGCACTTACATGGCAAGTCGCCTTTGCAAGGCAGCAATGTTCAGTCGTTTCAGATTGTGTGCTAAGGATGCAGAACGGGATGATTTGCTTCAAGTTGCAAGATACCATGAAGCTAAGGTAAGCTGGTAAGGAGGGTGGAATTTTAGTAAGGAGTCTGTTAATGGGTACTCTCAAAGCTCAGAGTGATTTTATAGTTTGCAGAAGACTTCACGTGAACAGCTGGATTTCCTTTATTGCCTATAATCTTTGCTTGAGAATGTCTGAAATTGCTGTTTTCATAAAAATTAATCTACTGAATTAATTTTGAAATAAAATCTGCCATGTTGTGTCTCAGCATGTGGAGGCTCCTGGCCATTTTCCTTTACATAAGATAGTTTCATATTAAAAAGGTTGGGGTTTTTTGTTTGTTCGTTTGTTTTCAATCTCACTTTTTATATTTGTTTCATATATGTAGACATTTGTCTACCACAGTGTTGTCTTGTGGGAGGATTCCTATGCCATAGAGGAGTAGGAAAGAAGGAATCATTCATCAGAAGACAGCATTAGGTCCCAGGGTTTCCTTTGTGGTATAAAAATACAGATAAATTACTTAAAGGAGCTACAGTGATACTTGATAGCTGTGAACATGGTTTACTCACTCCTATCCATACTTGGAAATATGTAAGCTCATCTTCTCTGTACTCTTCCAGGATTTTCCTCTCCTTGGTTCAAAGAGGTATATTTTATTTCCAAAATGGTTATGTGAAAATTAAGTTTTTAAGTTGAGTAAATATATATTTTTTTCTTCCTGTCAGAACATGCAAGAGATATTTTTCAAATGATTCAAAAACTACTTTAAAATGCAGTGGCTTGCTAATTGACTGTTCACCATGCATTTGGATTTATATTGAATGGTGTTGAATGTTTATTTTTCGAGTAAAGATATTATTGGAACTGAAGAGATGCTGAAAAAAACGAGGTTAAATAGAACAATCCTTCCATTCCAGTAAATGCCCAAACCCATAAAACCAGTATGTTTTTAGAGTCTGTAACGCTTTCTCTCACTGTCAGCCACTGAAGGAATGTAACATTTGTAGGTATTGTTTTCTACAAGGTCTGTGCTTGTGTGTATTATATGCTGATTAGATAAAGAACGCCGATCTCTGTAACTGTCATTCTTGAGATCTTTTGAGATCTTTCTTTTTTTTTTTTTTAGATTCAATCCAAATTGTACCAAGAAGCTAAGAAGTTGCTGCAAGTCTACTTACAGGAACATGGTTACGGATCCTGGATTGTGAAGTCGTCACATACTGAACAGTTCAGTGACTGACTGTGTGGCGGATCGTACGTGAAGTCAGTTTGAGTGATTTCTTTCAGTAAAATGTAATTCTGATGAGTAAAACCTTTAACTGTAGAGTTTATATTTGCAGCAAGAAAATAATTCCAGAGCTTCCTCTTGTCAGTTTAAATGTGGTTATTAAATCATGTGTAACAGTTTAGCCTTTTCTGAAAGTTGATGTTTTCTCCTAGGTAGGAGTGTCTAACAACTTTGCAAATCTGGTTGATGTTGCTCCCTAGTGCCACTTCCTTTCTGCTCCACCCTGCCCCGTGGAGTTATTAGCATGTTTTTTTCCTGTTAGTTTCAGGATTGCTGTATATTGATTTCTTGTTTTCCCCTGCTGTTTTCGTAACTGTCTTTAAAAAACACAACGCAAACCAGTGACAGTTGTATGTCTTTAAATAATAAAAAGGAGTATACCAATGTGAGAACAACTTTCAGAAACAAAAATTGACAAATCTGTAGGCATCCTCTGCTAGTCATTTGAAGACTTTTGTTTAGCATGGATTTGCCAGGTTGCTTATAGTTTACTATTGTTTGTGATAGAAGGGTTCAAAAATAATCTGTGTAGTTGCAAATGTCAAAATTTGAATTACCAAGCTGTTACTCAACTGTTTTGTGACAATCACTATTTCTGGTAGCGGATTTAAAGCATTTTAAAGGTGTCAAAGCTGTAAATAACCAATAGTATGCTGTAGTACAAGAGTCACCAGAAACAAGGTTCCTTCAACTTTTGTGGGCTGCCCCAGAAACCATCAGATGTTAGCGCTTGCAGGTTAGTTGACCTTCTCTGCCCACAGACTACTTTGTCGCTACAGTGACAATTCTTCGCAAAATTGTCTGCATAAGTAATAATCTGAAAAATGTTGCCTATGGAGATGTAAGTTGCCTCCTTGTGAGTTAACTGTAAGAATATGGTAACTTTATGATAATGTTTAAAAGGATGTTGTTAAGTACCATTGGTTGTTAAGAACCTTGGGTTCTGTGTGGTGTTGTGAAATGTTAGTGTGTTTAAGCTAGATAGTACGGTTTCATTATGTTACTTGTATGATGTAAAAAAACAATCAAGTGTGGGAAGCTGTTACATAATGCTTTAATACATCAATAATAGTGTAGTGCTGTAGTCGTGTTTCGACTGTGCTAAACAGATTCTAAAACTAAAACCTCCTTTCTGTATTTTTTTTCCCTTTATCTGTTTTTCTAACTAGTATGTGGCCTCTTTACTGGAGACAATCTTCTGTTGTTTTTTCAAGTTGTTGAAACTGACTGACTTGTTACTATTCTGACTTTTTTTTTTTTTTTTNTTGCTATTCTGCTGTTTTTGTTTTCCCATGGTGGTGCTGCCAGTGGTTTTTTGTTTTTGTGGCACATGCTCTGCATAATATTTCATCCATGTAATATCTCTTTTCCAAGAATGCTTGAGAGTGGCCATCATATTCCTGGGTAGGGCATAGTGTTCCCTTTTTTCAGAGGTGTTAAAACTTCAATAAATTTCCTTGACAATGTGTTAGCTTTTTGTGCAGTTCCGCACCATTCTTCTGTATGGATTTAGACTTTTGCTGAGACAGGTGTCTCCTGTAGTTAAGCTAGAAGCCTTAAATATATACAAGTAACTGAACTTCTTTTTTTCACTTTGGCCATTTTATTGATCAAATATCAAACCAAAACATCTATGAAACTTAAGTTCGTTCTGAAGAGGAGAGAGGTTCTGTTGTGGAAAAGATGTGTTGTGATCTGTATGATGGCCATATCCTTGAGAAATGAGTTGGTGACAGCAGCTTGTCCATCCTTGTATCTGGATTGTGCTTTGCTTAAGTAACGGCATATGCAGAATGCTCTGAGCTAGCAAATGTAAGAGTGTAGGTGTTCTAGCCAAAACTTCTCTGGGCAACCTGTTTCATTGCCTTACCACTCTCACAGTAAAAAAAATTTCTTCCTACTATCTAATCGCAGTCTACCCTCTTTCATCTTAAAACCATTACCCTTCATCCTATCACTACACTCTTTGATACATGAATCCCTCCCCATCTGTCTTGTAGGCCCCCTTTAAGTACTGGAAGGCTGCTATATGAGGTCTCCCCGGAGCCTTCTCTTCCCAGGCTGAACAACCCCAACTCTGTTGGTCTGTCCTTGTACGGGAGGTGCTCCAGCCCTCTGACCATCATTGTGGTCCTCCTCTGGACCCACTCCAGCAGGTCCATGTCTTTCCTGTGCTGAGGACTCCAGAGCTGGATGCAGTACTGCAGGTGGGGTCTCACCAGAGTGGAGTAGAGGGGTAGAATCATCTCCCTTGAGCTGCCGGTCCCGCTGCTTTTGATGCAGCCCAGGAGCGGTTGACTTTCTGGGTTGAAAGCTCACACTGCCGGCTCATGTAAAGGTTTTTTTCCCATGTGCATTTTGTTAATGTGACATAAATAACTTAGCAACTGCTGACGTGCAAAATGTTTTGCAAACATTTTGCCTACTTTTTAAGGAAATGGACAGTTTTGTATACCTGTAAATAAGATACCAACTTAAAACATTAATCAGAGGATAAAAGGCCTCATGACTACAAGGATGTGCAACACAAGCACCTTCCTTCTAGTGTTACCTCAGCTAGCTGTATGTATCAGCCGTCAAACAGGTACTTCTCTGAAAAAGTGTCTTGAAGCACTTGTTGGAGATGCCAGTTGGGGAGCAAGACAGACAAAAAATGTTTAAAAAATTCACAGCAAAGCACAGCTGCAGTACGAAAGTGATGAGGCCAGCCCCCAGATTAGTGCCAGAATAGGTGGAGTCTCTGCTTTCTGTGACTGTAAACCTGCAGAATATTGCAGCTCAACTCCAAACCAGTTTGTGCAGAACAAAAATGCAAAACACGTGTATATATTTTCACACTGTATGTGTTTGGTTTATGAAGTTTTTAGTGATGGCTTCCACCTTATGAATGCATGGGTAAGTAGCTCTTTATCATAATTTCTTGTTTCTACTTTATCTAACACTTACTGTTAGGGACTTAAAAAAGGTCTTGGTTATTCCACTTGGGATGTCCAGCTGTGTGGATTGACCTTGAGGTAGGTTTTACCAAATCTTTGGAGTTCAGGTTTCTCATGCTTAAGCTAACGATAAAGGAAGCCTCATTTACTAGTAGAACTCTGTTCAATGGAAGCTGGTCCTGTACCATCTGATTTCTGAGAGCTTGGGCAGCGGTGCAGATAAACATGCATAGCCTGGTAATGGAATGTGTTTGCAAAGCCCCATGTTATGTGGGATGCTATTACTTGAGGGTACAGCTTTTTGCTGTAGATGAGAAGCTTTGGATGCAAACACATTCAAGAAGTTATAATGAAGTAACCCAGTGAAAAAACTCAGTGAAATAATGGATAATCTAAAACCACACCACTATTGCTGAGTTACATTATTTAGTAAGTTTTTACAACTGTAAATCTATTAATTATTAGTCTGTAATCATATAAGCTGTGTATATTGAACAACAGCTCATTTCTATTTCCTCCCTAATATTCAGCATTAGAGTGCAAGTCAGCCCTTCCTTCCCCCTTCCAGGGGGGTCTCTGGATTTGACTCTGCAGGTTAGTATCACTGCTAGGCAGTCTCAGCCTTAGCTGGTTTTATTGTTGTGGTTACTTAGGTGTGGGTGGTCTTGCAAGATTCTGCACACTAAAATTCCTCTACAATTGTCAGTAATAGTCAGAAGTCACTATTGATATAAAATGGGTGTTTTTAAAACTAGACTGTCTTTATCTCACAGGCTTAGTGCTTAGTAAGTCTTTAAATATTGTCACGCTTTGTTTAAATGAGATTTGTTTCATTCTTTTTGCATGCAGTTTTAAAAAATTATCAGGGAAGAAGGAATTTACATAAAGAGAAGCATTATTCTACGAAGTTTGACAAAGTAAAGCAAATTTTTCTGAATAAACTTATCTATTCTCTCAACTTATATGTCATGCTGTATTTAGGTCTTACTGTTAGTACAGACTGTCATTTGGAAGGCATCTGATTTGAGAGGAGGGTGGAGCTGATCTGTTTGTGGCGGAGATGACTGGCAGTATTGTGCTTTTCTGAGTCGTTGTGGGCGGGGACAGAGCACCCCTTCTCTGTGGAAAGAGAAGATAAGTAGAGCAACAGATACCAGCGCTGTAAGTATTCTCTCAGTTTTTCATAAAGTTATCATTAACACTTATTTTCTCTTTGCAGCATTCAAGAAATCTGATGGTTTTTCCATTGTTAGTCTGTTTTTCAGTATAACTTGAAATACTCCATACCACACCCACCGGCAAAACACATCAAAGACTAAATGATAAGCTGATAACTGTTGTAGTAGGCTTACTTTCTTCAATTACAGTTTGCATTTTTAGGATTAAGTGGTGGGTTTGGGATTGTAGAAGATGCTGCTCTTAGTTGTTTCCTTCTGCATAGAACTTATGTCACATGAATTACTCCAGCTTTATTGGAAGTAAGCACATTTCTGAGGTTCCACTGAAAGATATATGTGAATATTTAAGGCAGTATGTGTTCTCAGGGATTTGTACATTAATCATCAATTTTTTGTTGGTTGTTGCTGGAAAGAATTGGCTATGTAAGTGTTCTGGGACTTTCTAGGGACCTCCATTACCTGTATAGTTGTTATTGTTTTTATAATGTTTCCCTGTCTCTGAAGATTTTTGAAAACTATATATTTTCCTTACAGCAACAAGAATGTACCCTGGAAAAAAACAGCAGAAAGCCTGTGTAGCTAAGTAAGACAGCTCACAAAAAGAGTTTGATATTTTGGGTTTCTTTTGGCGGGGGGGGGAAGAAGCAACCTGGTGCCATTCCTTCTATACCTTGTGCTGTATGCCAGCATGAACTAGTATTTTATATTGCTTTAAAAAGGTTATCTGCAGGTGTCTTGTTTTGAGTCTGGTACCTCTGTGCTTGTATACTGGTAATTTTTTGTTTGTTTGTTTGTTTTTTTAAAAAAAAAAGCAGACCAGTAAGTCACCAGTGAAAAAGACTATCATTTAGCAAAGAAGACTCTAGACATGATTTTTATATGTTACTGTAATTTATTAAAAATTACCTACAAGTGACTTTTAATAGTTATTTCAATAAATAGTTGGTTCTCACTTTGCCAATAAACTTAGAAAGCCAATTGGTTTTCCAAAGTACATTTTGAGCCCGTAGGGCTTACAGAAAGGATCAAATGTGATCTTAGAACAAACTGTCTTATCACCCAGACTAAGTACATACAGTGGTCCCAAAATGGACAGCAAGCTGGTAAGCCACAGAGCAAAATATATAAATTAGTCATAATTAAATATTTAAATAAATAATATATCAGTAAAGATAAAAATGGTTGTCTGATTATTTTAGCATAGATATCAGAAAGTTGCTCAGTTCTTGGTGAAATGCAGGAAACTTTTTCTTTTCATTGGCTTCACAAATCTTGCATCCAGCTCCTAGGGGAATTAGGTCCTGCAATACAGATATTTTTGTTGATTGGTGATAGCTCTCTTGCCAACTAGTTTTAACAATAATACATCAACTTCTCTATGTTAAGTTTTTATTTTAAGAAAAAAAGAAACCTTAATATTTCAGGGGGTTGGCTTTTTGCAGTTGGTAAGTGTTAAGGGATGATATGATGAAGCAGATGCTTTTAAAGGAGATTTTTGTAAATGTGAAAATATTACAAGCTAAATGCATTCACTCTCTATGATAAACACTGCAACAGAGGCAAATCCTGATTTCTAGCCTGAAGGGGGTTTCTAAAACAATACGAGGAACTCTTAGCCATGGAGTTTATGTAGTGGAGCAAGGTCTACTACATTTGTTGTTGGATCCTTACAGTCATAAATTTAAGGCACATTTTTTGAAGCCATTGCTTGTGTAAATAGTTGTTACGCTCCTAAAAGCAAGTCTTTGTCAGCATTAAGATGCCTTGAATGATTCAGTAAATAATAAATGTCATAATTTTTTTAGGTGTTGACTTGTATCATGAGTAGGGCTCAAAACATGGATTATCATGCAAATAGATGTTGTCATATAGTTTAAGATTATGGGGTTTTTTTAATAAAATCCTATGTTCTCAAGAAATAATAACACATAGATCTTGAAGCATAAAACTATTCTAGCATTGTTTTTCACTAACATGAAAACACTTTTTTTATTTTCTTTTTTTTTTTTTAAACTGGATAAAAAGATTGCCTACCATAAGACCCTGGAGATTCTTTTTGATATTTTGAAGATTATCAACATCCTCATCTTCAATTTCATTCTCCAGGGTGCCCATTTCTGTCAGGTAACATTGTAGAGTTTGCCAGCTGCACTCCTAAAACAGACAGCAAAATCATTATAAATATAACTTGTTTACTGAGGACAACTGATTCAGTTTTTAAAAATCTCAACTGCCTATTGTTTTTATCCTCGTATCAGGGATGAGACTGTTGTTTTCTACACTGTGTAATTCATTTGTTCCCCTTTAAAGTCATATTGTAAGAAGTTACACGTGGCCTTAGTTCTGTGGTAGATTATTGTAGCTTTTGAAATGTGAGTCATCTTTACAGGACACTTGAATTGTTGGAATATCTCCTGGGAACATGAAGCTGTAGTATTTGCTCCTAAACTGAGTCTTACTCCCAGTTATCATATGGCACTGGTGTCTTAGCAAATGTGTTAATAGTCAAAGCTTCTGTCAGTTTTACAATGACCTTTTCAGAGCCATATTCAGTTAATGCACTTTGGTTGGTCGATCTAATGTCTGCATCTAATCTGGCTTTTCAATATGATAAATAACTTTACATGTCACCTGTGCAGATTTGTCCAGGAACTCGGTGACAATATGGTATTAATCAGCCTTACATTTGTATTTGAGCACTGGAGCTCTGAGATGGTTACATCTGGATGCTGCCAGAATATGAGAAAAATGACTCAGATAAGGAAGTGGTTGCAGAATCTGGCTTTAAATCTTTACTGAAACAATATTACTGTTAAGTGAGAATTCTTCTGGATTAAAAACTTAATTGGAGGTTCAAAGTAGTTCAAAGATAAGTTGTGTAAAGATTTTAACTGCTTCCCAGTACTAAATGAAGTGACAGTCTTAGTTGGTATACTTGCACGCTGAGTTAAAAAGAAAAGTAGTACAGATCAGCAACCTGTCAATAGTGCATAGTCTATGATAAAGTTGTACTCAGAACACTAGCTGCGCTCTGATAGTATTCTTGTGAACTAAGTCTTGGGTATTAGCTAAACACTATAGAACGTGAATATACAGCTAATATATCCAGAATGGCTTGGTAAAGTTTTATTCCTGAAAAGAACTAGATAGAGCGTAACTGAGTTTTATTGTTGGTGGGACACAGAAGACTTACAACTTCTTAAACAGAACCTACTGGTGGTTCTGCATCTAGTTTAGATAAAAATATGGGCAATTGCATATAGATATTGTTTTATTTAATCTAAGTTTAGTTTTGTTCTCAAAATTGTTTCTTTTGTTAGTGTTAATACAACAGTATTGTCTCCTGCAAATCTTACACAATATTTAAGTGATTCATAAAACATCTTTCTTGTGAATCCAACTCTATTAAGCAGGATGAATAGGGAGGATTCATTTTGTGTTACATATTGCACAGAACAATGAGGTGATATGGTATATCAGCCTGTTAATGTTTGAGAATACAAATCAAAACCAGAAGTGTGTTTTAAGAAAACTGCACTCCCTACACTGAACTGAAACTGTGCAGATTTGTCTTTTATATCTGCCCTTCTGATAAGTGAATTGTTGTGGTGTAACTGAATAGTATGTAATTTTAAAGTAGCCATACCCTAGAAATACTGCTGAAAACAGAAAATTTAAACTCACCTGTTTCTCATTTGGTGTGTAAAGGTCAAGGTGGATCTTCTGTAGAGAAGGGGGAGAAAAAGTTAATTTTTCTGGAAAAATACATAGGAAAAAAGAAAACAGATAAATAGAAAATTATCTTACAATAAAAGAAAATAATCTACTTACATGCTTGTTTTTTTCCAAGAATTTTAAATCACTTATTAAAGCTCTAAGGAGGCGCACTTTTTCTGGTGATAGAGTTGCTCCATAAGTGGCAGTCATAAGCATTACTGCTGAAATACAGCAGAAGATCAGTACTTTGCACATCATGTCAGTGTTCTGATTATCTGTATGCTAGTATTTGAGCTGTGATATATGATGAGAGCTGATAAGTTGTCATTAAGCCGTTTAGTGTATTTATACTCTTCTTTTGGGGTGGGGGGAAAAAGATGGGGGCGTCATGTAAAAGAGGTTTTATTACACATTTTTTCATATGTTCTACCTGTATGGCAAGAATCATTACTTTTGTTTTTCCTCTTCTGATGACACTTTGGAATTTTTATAAAGCAAGAGGGATTTTACCTACATTCACTGGTATAAGAGAAGCCCACACTCACTTTTGGCAATCTCTGTGCTTTCTGCATGAAACACTTTTTCCCTAATGTGCTGTCCTACTCCCCCATAGAATATGCCATAGAATGTACTACTTCCACACAAAATGTTGTTCCAAAGATACATGATGTAACCATTTTGTTTGTTTTTTTTTCTGTGTATATTTATCCTTGTACAAATCCTGTGGCATTATTTAAGTGAAGAAGAAAGAAGCATTCTCATTTTAGTAATTGTTGATTAAACAACAGGAAGAAAGTTGGCTTCCTGTCTGAAGGTGGTTTTACCTGTCATCTTTTGCAAAGACAGTTAATGAAAGCCTAGGTGCGTAAGTCAGTCTTTACACCATGAAATTTAAAATGTTTAGCAAATAAACAACTCCAGCAGGATTCTTTGTTTTGGAATATTAAAGCATTTTTTCTATTACTGTATATCTTAATGGTGTTCTTTTTCATTGTGTGCTCCTTTCACTTTTCTCCAGCTTACTGCTTTTTAAAATATTTATAGATTTTCTTACTGATACCTAACCCACAGCGTTTTGTGGTATGTATCACAGTACTGAACTTGAGAGTAAGCAGTCATTTGACACTGAACTCTTGCATAATATTGCTGAGTTGTTTTTCTTCTCTGGTTCAGAGGTCTGTTGGCTAATACCTTTGGAATGTTATGTGCAGTGTTTAAAATTTGTAGTTTTCTTCATTTTGAGTGTAGTTGTGAACTAAATACTCCCCCTGCTGCCCAGAAGTCTCTAACAGTATGTGAAACATGGTTCTTTTGCTCAGTGAATTTAGCTGCTCAAGCTGTGTGGAATAATTTCTGGGTTTGCATGCTACTGTGGTTTGAAGTTTTGTAGCGTTCAGGATGAGCAAGACTGGGTGGGGAACTGCTTCACCCACTATTGTATGTAAAACTACATGTGGAATCCTACTTTACACGTTCTGATCATGTAATCTGAGGGGGGGTGTTGATGGCTTCAAAGATTATTAAAATATGCTTTTGCTTGGATTAAATATGGTCCATTATGATAATTATTCTTATTAGTGTCTGTTTGTTTGCTCAGCATTGAACTGATGTTAATAGCAGTGAGATCCGACCTCCTGGAGAACTTGGTCATCATCTCCTGGTTTTGAAATAAGTACAAACATTTTGTATGTATGGTTATACAGAAGTGTTTGTATGTACTGTAACTTGCATTGTGGAATATTTGTGCAGTTTGAAACGTTTTCTGGCACTGTATCTCTTGTATTTATTCTTGGTAGTAACTGATTTCAAATGAGCTATTGACTGCAGAGGTGAGCTGCTGAGCACTGGGTTGTCAGCTTTTCTCCAGGATGCTTATAAAGTTTGGTCATTTTATTCTAGGTTTTCAGTTGTTTAGTTTAAGTTTGATGTGTTTTGACTGTATAAAGTATTGAGAAATACCCCAGTAGTGAGCGTAAGACATGTTTTTGTTAGTAATGAAATTGGAGTTGTTGCTTACTATTCTCAACACTATTCAGTCTTTCCTCTGTCAGCTGTGTAAAATTACGGAGGTTTCTCTCTTACAAAATGTTCCATGGAAATACATTTGGAAGCACTGGGTTTGAGATTCTGAATATGACGCCTTATTAGAGTAGTTTTTAGCATAGTTTAGAGGTTGCTCCAAGGACTTCCTATATGTGGGAGCATTGGGGTTTTTTGCATCACTGCTTTGAAATACAGTACAGCCAGCACTGGGTAATTACTTTATTTTCCCAGCGTTCTACTGTTTTCTTTTGCAAGTCTTGGAGAACTTAAAATAAAGCCTGAGCATTCTGTCATTTTTTTTCATTGAGTTTATAGGCAGATCTTACCTGTAAAGGTTTAGGTAATTAGTTCCCATGCATCTTAGACCCTAAGGCTTTTAAAAACATTTTCCTCTAGGCTGTAGTGTACAAAATTACAATTTTAGTCGTAGTCTAGGTGTAATTGGAATCAGTTCTTTATCTGGTAATGGTTTTCAAAGAGTAAAAGAAGCTTGCATTTCAAGGCAAGGGGGGTGTGTTTGGAAATCTGAATATGCAGTATTTAATAAATTGTGCACAGGAGTTTGCATCATTAATTCTTCCAAAGCATTTTGCTGCAGTGTTTGTGGTCTAACAGCAGAAAGCAACATAACCTTGTTTTGACTATTTTTATTGAATGTGCCAGGTAATGGGCAGATGTCTTGGAGTATATTGATAAACCCCAAAACAGAACAAACTCGGTTAATGTTAAGACACAAGTTTATGTTTGTGTTATGCCTTAGGTTTTGGGAGTCTGTCCTGCTTAAAAGCTTTAATCTTCACTGTGCTA